>MVGC01000139.1:0-52086 GCA_003589665.1 Aspergillus sclerotialis | reverse complement strand
ATTGTCTTCTTTTGAAGGCTTTTTTTATGTTCATTCATATCCTGGTGAGGTGTTATTCTATTTGGCTGATGGGTTGATATATAGATTATTATTAAGGATAAGGAGCCTTGGTTTTTAATACATGGTTATTAAATCAGCCCTGGGTTATGGACTCGCAGTGAATACCGATTCTTCCCCGTCATAGTCCCCGGAACTACAGGGATTAAACTCGTTGCTGGTCGGACGACAGTTCATGATTCGAGTAGTTTTGCTTGGGGATTGAATGAGGAGCGATGTGAGACAAGGCTTGCCCTAGTTCGGTTGGCTGGTGTCATAATGCATGTACAAATGTACAAGTTTGTTCCCCGATTGGTTCCTTAACTGTCATCATACCATCAGTTTCGATTTCCAGGGTTTGCTAAATTTATTCGTTTCCGCTGATATCCGGATACGCATACATGTGTAGCATGTCTTGAATACAATGTGAGGGGTGTACATTTATATAGGTATCTACATGTTAAGCCCATGATAAGCCACCCCACAAGTCAGCATTCGTCTTCTACTTGAAAATGAAGGCCATACTATCTTGTCTTCTTCTTTCATTCTTTTCCGTCGCAATTCCAGTTCCTGACGATGGAGATGACCCTCCCCCATTCACAGCTGTTGCTGCTCGCTCCGGTTCCCCAATCCACCTCCAAGAAATGACAGCTTCAGGTCTTTCTTTCTGGCTGGGTGGCCAAACTACTAGTTACTGCCCTGCTGATATAGTCCCGAACTGTCCGCCGGGTGATCAGACTGTGTTTGCTCCAGGTGGAAGCGCAATGGTACCTGCTCTCTTTCCCCACTCATCCTTCTATCTACCTTTGTATTGTATCTAATGGAACATATAGAATGTAGGCGTCCCAGGTGGGCAACGAGTATATGTCAATCCACTCGGCGCATTGAGCTTCACCCAAGCCCATTCAGCGTATATCCCACCTGGTTCGTCAACCGGGCCGTTTGAATACTTTCAAGGTGTTCATTGGGCTCACTATGTGTTTCGGGGTTGGGGAGCCTCGGGCTTCATGGCATGTCCGGACCAGAATCGTAGATGGCAGGTGTTTGCGGCGGTGCAGAATGCGACCGTCCCATCTGGTAATGTAGCGGATTGTTTGGGGTTTGATGCTTTGGCCATGCCTTGGGATGGTGAGGACGGGTTTTCTGTTGCTGCTTGGCAGTATACTTGATTTGTATGATTGCAGGTATGGCTAGTGTTGTATCGATAGGTTGCTATGAGTAATAAGGGATGCATGATCTAGGGTATCGCATTTCAGTTCTATGGAATATAATCAGTTTCGCCATATCCGGACGGCTTTGTCCTTCCCTCCACTGCATACTTTCTGCCCGTCTGGGCTCCAGTCTACGGCGAATACTTCGTCTTTATGGCCTGGGAGGTCCATGGATAGTTTCCCTGTGCGAAGATTCCATACTTTCAGCGTTGTGTCCTTTGAAGAGGATACGAGAAGACGAGAATCAGCTGAGAAGCAGCATTGATAGACTGCACCCACATGGCCACGGAGCGTGGTGATGAACCTAGTCAGTAGTTAGCTCCCGAAGGATCCGTTAGGCTGGATGTAAATACTTACTTTCCATCCCGGCCATTCCACAATTTAACGTGGTTGTCAAACCCTGCCGACGCAATGTATGCCATATCCGGGGAAAATGTAACATGATTGACCTCTTTTTGATGTCCGAGCAACCTCGCGACCGGTTTGGTCGAGCTGTCCGGATCCCAGAGGTACATTGTGAAATCATCACTGGCTGAGACCAGCCTTTCGACAATTTTGTTATTCACAGTAGCTGCCTGCTCGAACCTTCTTTTGGCTGCTTGGACCTTCTCAGTGTCTGATTGAGGGACTTTTCCTGTGTGGTCATGGAAGGCTGTTCGGAGAGCAAAATCGGTTGAGACGGCCAGATGGTTCACACGATGCGCGTGGGCGGATAGTGTTTGGATGAGGGCACCATTCTGGGCGTTCCAGATTTTAATCGTCCTGTCATGGGAAGCCGTGTAGATTTTGCCCGTTCCGCCCCAACGGACACAGCTAACTGACCCTTTATGGCCACTAAGGACGGTGTCGATTCTCTTGGAGACAACGTCCCAAATTCTAACAGTTGAATCCTTCGACGCGGATGCTAACCGAGGCCTGCCCGGTTCCTGTAAATGGTACGGCTCCCAGGCCAAGCTTGTAATCCATTTCGCATGTCCCTTCAATGGGCCTCCCAGGGCCTGTCCTTTCTTTGCATCCCAGAGTCGCACGGTATTATCCATACTCCCAGTTGCTATAATGGCGCCGTTGGGCGAGAAACTAACAGCAAGCACCCAGCTGGTGTGTCCTTTCAAAGTGTGCATTGGGGTGCCTGTGTCGCAGTCCCAGATCCGAGCGGTCGAGTCACCACTCCCAGAGACCATCGTCGAAGATGAAACGGGGGAAAACGATGTTGCAAGAATAGCCTCTCCGTGACCAGCTATGGCAGCAGAGCATCGAGAAACAGCCTTCACTCGGAATACAGCTTGTGGTGTGAAATAAAGGTGGACAGTATCTTCGGTTGTCTTTATTCCCGGCTTCAACAACGAATGGTATAAGTCGGCCAATATATCGATGGTATGGTTCTCTTTATCGTCCGATTGGTAGGTAAACCGGTAGGGTACTCGTTCGTCATCCTCCTATCCAAATCATTAGTCCAACTATTGGCGCATGAGGAAAGCGTGCCTACATTGCCTTGTAGTGTATTCAGGAGCGTCTCCAAATTCTTCACATTCGCATCAGCGACAGGAACGGACACTGCTGGACCGGTTGCTGACCCAGTTGCTTGATCGAAGAACTGCACTCGGACATTCCCCAGATTGTCGGGAATATCCTGTATTTCTTGCTGTTGCCGCGCCTTTTCGGCCGTTTCCACTTTTTGGCGCTTTGTAGGTGGAGGGAGTAGGGTAGCCATACTGAATGGAACCCGACTTGGAGGGGTTTGGGGGTGGAATCCAACTGATGAAGTTTTTGTTTTCGGCATCAAAAAATTCGTCGCTATCTCTTATCGCGATGTGACGCTAAACCGCATTTGGTAAGTTTTCTATAGGGGCTCAGCATCTTTCTGTTCTACTTCTACTTCTCATCATTCATCCTTACTTAATAATTTAGTATTCTTCAATATGACTCTCCCATTGTCAAGGAAATCTTCCTTTGGAGTTACCGATTCTTTCGCCCCGCTTACCTCCAGACTAAGTACTGCCCCCTCAAGGACAGCCAGACCCACAACTACAGCAACAAGTATTGCGTCTCAGGATATCGTCTGCGCGATCAGCGAATCTAGAGGAGTATCATCTACTGTTGGCCTTGCATTTGTGAACCTTACCACTGCAGAGGCTGTATTATGCCAGATCTGCGACAGCCAGACGTATGTCAAAACCATCACAAAGATTGGGGTTTTTGAACCCACTGAGATTCTGTTCATGAATACTGCCAAAGATTCGAAGCTTTACTACATCATCAAAGAGAATATATGCGACCCAACGTTCACTTTTCAAGACCGAAGATACTGGTCCGACAAAGCTGGCCACGAATATGTGGACAGGCTGGCCTTCCCGGAAGACATTGAATCAATTAAAGTTACTTTGGGAGGAAACTATTTCGCGGCCTGTTGCTTTGCTGCTGTATGTCCATTAATGTTATGGCTGAGATGTACTGACTTTAACAGGTCCTTAAATATGTCGAATTGGAACTGAACCGAATTTTTGCTTCCCATTCTCTTCGTATCCGTTTCGAACCCTCTCAAGGGTCGATGACCGTTGACCTATCCACCATAGTTTCCTTGGAACTGATACAAAATCTTCAGAATGCCAAATCTAAAGATAGTCTGTTTGGGCTTTTGAACGAAACTCTCACCCCCATGGGCGCCAGACTATTGAGGGCTAACATCCTTCAACCCTCCACAGAGCAATCCAAGCTATTGGCAAGATATGATGCCGTGGAAGATCTATCTACCAAAGAGGAAATGTTTATCTCTGTCAGGAAAGGTCTGTGTACTTTGTTTAAGATGGACAATTTTATGCAGCAGCTAACTCTTCATAGCTCTCAAAGGGTTTGTTGACGCGGACAAAGTCCTGACCGCAGTCAGTTCTCTACTCATCTGTATGATACTTTCCACTGACTGCCCAGCTTATTTTGGTTCCCACCAAACGGACTTTCCAATATGTGGAGCAGTCAGTTAACAATGTGATAATGCTTAAGACTTACGTCTCGTCAATCAAATCAGTGTATAAAGCACTGGCGACGGCGCAAAGTAACCTCTTACTGACAATAAGAGAGGTATTCTCGCCGATAATCTCATGGTTATCGACTAATTGGTACAGTTATGTGCTCCAGCAGGCCACCGGTCGATCGAACAGCTCATTGACGACACACTAAATGAACACGTAACGTATCAAACCAAACCCCTCGATTTAAGAAACCAACGCATCTACTGTGTCAGGGTATTTGGCCTTTCCCTTTTGCATTCCTAGCTGAATAGTTAGGCCGGCGTAAATAGTTTCCTAGATGTCGCGCGACAGACTTACAAGGAAGCGAATATGGATGCCGCAGAGCTTGTGTCACAACTCTCAGGTAATATCCAACAGGGTTAACATATCACCGCACTGGCTGACATGTACAGAATCCCACAACATTGGACTGGATCTGAAATATGACAACGCTCGCCAATATTATATTAGCATATCGACAGCTGAGCTCGAGTCACTTCCTGAAATTTTTATCAATGTATACAGAAAGAAAAACCATGTCGAGTGCCAGACTCTCGACCTAGTCAAACTCAACCAAAAGATTACAGACGCACACAACGAAGTCATTAACATGAGCGATCGCACCGTCAAAGAACTGATCCAGAACGTCTGTTCCGAGATATCTGGTCTATTTAGAGTAAGCGAGGCAATAGCTTTGTTAGACATACTGGCCGCGTTCGCGCAAGTCGCGACATGCCAGGACTATATCCGACCAGACCTGACAGATGCTCTCGCTATCAAATCTGGGCGACACCCAATTCGCGAAAAGATCCATGATAACAAATTTATCCCGAATGACGCTTACGCTACTCAACAGACACGTTTCCAAATCATAACTGGTTGCAACATGAGCGGGAAGTCAACCTACATTCGGTCCTTGGCACTGATGACCGTTATGGCGCAAATTGGTTGCTTTATCCCTGCGGAATACGCTTCTTTCCCCATATTCCGCCAGTTATTCGCTCGTGTATCCACCGCCGATGATCTGGAGGCTAATGTGTCCACATTCGCCGCGGAGATGCGAGAGATGGCTTTCATACTTCGTAATATCGAACCGCGAAGCATGGTGATCATTGACGAACTCGGTCGTGGGACTAGCACAACAGATGGTCTCGCCATTGCAATAGCCATCGCTGAAGCCTTGATTGAGAGCAATGCTCTAGTCTGGTTCGTTACCCATTTCCACGACCTAGCTGTTATACTGGCCGAAAGACCCGGCGTTGTCAACCTCCATCTAGCAGCGGATATCTCGGTAGATTCGTCGAAAATGACAATGTTATACAAAGTAGCCGAAGGCCCAGTGGAGAACAGATTCTACGGCCTAGCTCTCGCTAAACTGGTCGATCTCCCTCCAAATATCCTGACTGTTGCACAGGGCGTATCTGGGAGACTGGCACAAATTGCCCAATGCCAACAAAGCAAGACAAAGGCCCTTATAATAGTTCGAAAGCGCAAACTAATACTCTCGCTGAGAGAACAGCTCCTCCAAGCTAGGAATGGATCTTTGGATGGGGAAGTTCTTAGGAGGTGGCTGAAGAAGTTACAGAATGAATTTATACTGCGGATGGCTAGTATAGATGAGGGGGTTACTGTTTTGAGTGATACAGATGATGAGGATGAGAATGAGAATGAGGGGATGATATCCCAGAATGAGTCGGAGATTGTAGCGAGCTCTCCTCCAGATTCGAGTCACGAGGCAGAGGTTGGCGATGGAGATGAGGATGAGGGGTATATGCAACGGCAAGGCGAATCAGAGATGGTTGAGGATTCTTCCTCTGATTTAGAATATGGAAGGCAGGATGAGGATGGGGATGAGAGCGGTGGTGAAACTGAAGTATCGCAGCCTTCTCCATCCTTGGGTGAGACACCCATGGTGGAGATCTCATCAGATAATGGTTCGGATGGCGAACTGGGTGCTTGATCTTGATCTATGGTGGGCTTGACCATGTTATATTGGACTGGTGAGTGTAGGATTCAAGATATTATCGTAGACTTGATATCATGTATGATTACATATCAGCTACTTCGTAAGTGTTCGCCTTAGCCTTACGATGGATTAGCGCCACTATATCAGCATGAACAGTGCAAACAATGGCTACTACGTATCAACAGACAGCACACAGGTACATACTATTGTCTCCTTGAAGTTTGACCTCCGAAAAGGGCCAAAGTTGTACACTAAGAAAGTTCCATACCTCATTCTCCTGATACCTATAAACATTAACCCGACTCCAGCCAGGCGGTTTTATACCATAGCGGAAACTATGACGGATATAGTCTAACAGAAAATAGTTCCCTCATCATTAACGTCGAGCTCCACTGTAAAGCGTTAGATGTTTCTGGCAATTGCTGGAATAGAACAAAAAGCAAAGTATACAACATACCGGCATCACCAGCGTACTTCGCACCGTCGCAAATAGCAGAAAATGAAGTCGTGGCATGCGTTCCGATAGAATTGAATTCACAAGTCTCAGCAAAGGCATTGCCACTATATCGTGCACATTGTTAGTCTGGATGTTGTAAAGAGAAGGAATCGAAACAGAGGAGTGAACTCACCCAGCCTTCACCTCGAATTTCCTCTCGTCGGTGTTGAATGCAAAGCAGTCATTTAGGCTGATCATGCTGCTGTCTTCCCCCTTGGGTCCAGAACATACATAACTGAAGGACGGGTTGTGCTCGTCACCTGTGAATGCCATACCTTGCGATTCGCATTGCTTCCTGATATCTCCGGCTGCCGCCAGGGTGGAGATAGTGGCGAGGAGGAGCAGAAGGATTTGCATGGTTAATTCTATTGATAGTGACTGAGAAGATAGTTGTTTAGTGATTGAGGATTGGCAGTCGGCCGGTGTTTATATATCCTGTGTCTTGTCGGTGGATGACGATCCATTATAAGGTCAGAGTTCCACCTCTCTCCGAATATAGAAAGAATGGACCTGGTCTTGCGTATCTACAGGTTACGGATTTGTTGTGCTGAAGGCTATCCGCTTTCAATAGGCCATGAAAAAAGTGAAGCCCCACGGTGAGCATGGGGGCCAAAGGATCAGGTCAGGGGCGATGCTGCTCAAATTGCAGGCAGCAAAAGGTTAGAAAAACGGCCGGGTCATCGGCACGTTTTGCATCGATGGCCAAATTTCTCCTATGTGGGTTTGTATATAGTCGTAGGTTTATTTTTCTAACGGAGATGAGAGAAAACGTTATACTACCTCAAGCGACTCTTATATCGTACCGAGATATAAGATTACTAACAACCGCTAAGATAAAAATGGAAGCCAAAATGGCTGGGGAGGTGTAAGCGTTTGGTCCCATATTTAAAATTACATGCACTATGAGAAGCGGGTGAGAGTTCCACAGAATTGTATTTATTATCATACCCTGAGAGGCCTAGAAAGCAAAAGGGTAACGCTTCAAAATTCGCTTACTTTTATATCCATAAGAGTTAGACAAACAGCACTATACACATATGATAGAGGACCGCTCAGGTCAGATAGACGCCTCGGAGCCAATGACATTATCCAAAATGGAACAATGTCTGTTTCCCCTTCTTCCCCTTTCCTTTCTTTCCACCGCCCCCAGTATGTTCAAATTCATTGTCAGTAACGTTCGCTGAAGTGGACGCTGACCCGGGAGCTGACGAAGACCATGCATTCTGGGCTGGACGGCTTTCACCCCATCGCACAGTTCCGCGGGTAAGCCCGGCCATGAGGACGTTGGGTTTAGGAGCTGCAGGGAGAGCGGGGAAGGCATCAGCGCTGGATGTATTGGGGTTGGTCCGAGAGGAGGGAGTAGGAGGAGGAGCATGGGAGGCAGCACTGGGTAGAGACGGAGGTGGTATTGGGGCAGTGCCCCAAGCGGTATTAGTGGTTTTGGATCTTGAAGTTGAGCGGGCGCTGGAAGAAGAAAGAGGTGGAAAAGAGTTGGCGGAGGAGGATGAACCAGGAAAAGCGCCGCTTCGACCAACTGCTGAGCGGGACGATTGGGCCGTTGAAGACTTCAAGCGGAGAACACGATTTCCTCCCAGCCCACTGCCGTTCACAGTATTGGGGTTCATGCCAGGAAGGATACCGCTGGGCCCTGGTAAAGCTGGGTAATCCTCGTTGATGGCGCGCCAGTCGCTCCAGGCTTGTAATAGAGATTTCTTTAGAGATTCATTTTCGTATATTTCCGCGAGTTCTTTGATTAGCTTGCCCAATTCAGAACTCGAGGTATCGAATAACGAGAAGAATCCATCGATGAGCTCGGTGGCAGAGATGGCTGATCTTCGGTATTGGGAGACCTTTGTGCGGAATTCAGAAAGCTTAGTCGGGTCGTTGCGTAGGAGGTTTGAGGCACGCTCGATGACGGAAGAATGGCGAAGACGGCGCGCTTGTTCTTGAGGAGTCGCCGGTCCCGAATCAGCTGCGAGACTAAGGTTTTCTAGCTCTGGTACCGGGGGTGTTTGAGCAGGTGTAGCATTTGCCGACCGATCAGGCGCTCGCACGGTTTGGGTATCATTTCGCGTCAGTTGGCCACCGAAACTTCGAGTCGAGACTGACTGAGCACTCTGAATGGCCATCTGCCGTTGATATGCAATTTCATCTCTTCTCAGGGGCTGCGCACTGGATGTTGGAAGAGGCTCTGCATTTGGGTCGCGACCTCGTCCAGCGCCACGCCGTTGACGTTGGGGTTGATACGGCGTCCTGTAGTCAAAGCTTGATAAATCAACTATTCTGGCGTCTCTCCTGGCATCCTTGGACAGCCCATTCGGATGAGCTTCCAACTGATGAGCTTTCAAATCCATTTGAGACTCAAAGACGACGAACTTCTGATCCAGACACTCTTTGTCGAGGCAAAGGAAATGATCCTTTTGGAAGTGGTCTTCTAGTGCAGTATAGTCAATGTAATACTGTTGTTGCCGATTCCCAGACCGTCGGTCGCAGATATGACATCGCTCATGCCGGTCGCGGCAGTGAGTATAGAGTTCGTCATCGCCGTAGAACCGCTGACGACAGAAACCACATTCCGGATGTCCTCTAAATCCGCTTTGATCAACAGCACCAGGGACATCGTCTCCATACTTCTCATGTCGTCGTAGCTCTGCCATGGAAAAGAGTTCATGCTCGTGTGTGAACACTTTCTTGTTTCGAGTACAGAGATCGCTATCATCAGGTCATTAGTGCCTGTCAAAAAATAATTCCCCTAGTATAAATACACACCACATCACTTTTCCATGCTTGCTCTTGACATGGCGATGAAGGTCCGGCCATCCCAGGCAAGCTACATCGCACTCATCATCAGGGCAATTGTATCGTAGTAACAAGACTGTATCTTCAAAGATCTCATCTTTCTCGTATTTGATGCCAAGATTGTCATCCGATCGAGAATAGTCCGCGTCCGTGAACGTCTCGAAGCGTTTCGCATGATCGTCCGTAAAGACAACAAAGTTGGATTCCGTCTATCCGGAAAATCATTAGCAGAGAGTAGCGGGAAATAATCAGTTTGTAACATACCCGGCAATGAGCACATGCTTTGTTCTTATACAACGCCCGTAATCTTAGAGCGCAAATATGGCAAGTCCGATGATTACATGGTGAGATGGAAGTGTGCTCAACTTTCGATGCACAGATGAAACAGATTTCGCCATCGTCTGCGTCCTCCAAGGCAGTCACAGCAGCCTGCTTAAGCTTCCTTTCTCCCCCTTCTCCTGCAATGCCTGATGAAGCTTGTCCGCTGGCTTCAGGTGCCAAGTTCGCATTTGTTCGGGCTTTGTTGGCATTGCGATTTTGGCCGCGACCTCGACCTCCACGGCCTCTGGATCTCTGTGCCCTCTCGGAATTGTCACCTATAGACTGCTGGGATTCTGTCTGCCCGGACTGGTGAGCTGCTCCTCGTCCACGTCGGCGACCACCACGGTTCTGGTGGGAACTGGGTACCTGGGAAACCTGAGAGTCGGCCATGGGAAAAGGGCGAAAACGGAATTGCAACGATTTTAAGAAAGCTAGGAAACAAAAGTCATGCAGATTCAGGTGGTAATAGAGCTCAAGGCTCTTTCTCCAAGAATTGGATACCTCGGATTCGCGGGGGAAAGAGAGCAGTCAGATGGTGAAGTGGTGGGGTCGAAAAAGCACAGGGGAGTTTTTATGAACAGTTGCTGACTGATGATTTGCATCACCTGCTACTATACTATGTACACAACTCGGACTACTGGCAGGCAGAGAATCTACACTTCTTATCACCCAATAAAGTAGAATATCACTGAATTCTTCCATGGAAATCGGTATCGCTGATATCCATCCAGCTAAGTGTGTCTTTAAGAGAGCCTTCATCTCGCTTATCCTAGCAAAACCAACTCCCGCTGCAAAGAACTAGAAACCGATACAACGAGAAACAAAAGGAATCCAAAATGAGAGTAGAACCAGCCGTGAACCCCCATGTCGATCGCAAATAAATCAAATGAAAATAGCGCCTAGCTCCTATGCGGTGCAGAAAACACAATGAAAATGAAATACGTCATGAATGGCGCGGTAGAGGCAGAAAATTTCCTGCTAGATGGAAATAGATATCAGAACATCTGCTGGTCAGACTATTCGTCCGGATTGTACAGGTTCTGATTAAGGATCTTAGTCATGGTAAACATATGCACACGATCCTGTTTGAAGACTGCGCGCATGGGATCATCACAACGGATCTGCCGTCTGTCGCTCGGATCCTGGAGATCGTGGTCACGGATATACTGCCAGAGTTTTTTGACTGTCTGAGGGCGAGAGAGCTGCTGAGGTCAATGCATTATTCTCAAAGGAAGATTCAAAGCAATCGAGAAATCATACCGTCACTTCACCATCAAGCAAAGCCGAGAGGGCCGGCGAAAGATTGAGTGGTTTCTATAGGATCGTTAGCGTCAAAGCAACAGAGACAGTATGAGAAAACGTACATGGAACCCGCCAGAGCGGTTCACCTCCTTCTTTGTAGTTTCCGAACCCGACTCCAATTCAGAATCGTCCTCTACCTTCACCTTCTTGGACGTTTTAGTCTTGGTTTTTCTCTTCACCGGTGCTGCCCTGCGCGTGTTGGCGCCTCGAGTAGACCGAACACGTTTGTTTTCCTCAGCCTGCAATTTTGCTGCGAAGATGGCATCAGCATCGACGTTGCTAGCGGCCTTCTTATGCTTCTTGGGCTCGTGGACTTTGGTAGAACGGTCGGAGGACCCATCGCTATCTGCCTCACGTTTCTTTGGCAATGAAGAACTTGCATTGGACGAAGATGGAGCCGGGGACACAGATTCCTGTGTTTGTTTGTGACCGTTGCTAGTCGGTGCGGCGGATGGAACCTCGGCAGGCGATTTTGCGCGATCGCGTTGGGCGGCGAATATATCGAACCGTTCCATAATTAGCTGCTTCATTGCCGCCTGTAAATGAACGTCAGCATGGTCCTCATAGCGATTGAAGTTGTCGCAGCCAAGGGTACCAATCTGCGACAGGCATGATGCTCGGAAACAGACCTTTTGCGGGGTGAGGTCATAGCCGACGACATCCTGGACACCCAGGCGGATGCGCTTCTCGGAAATTGTTTCGAGGTCACTCTTCGCTAAAATAAAATCAATGATTTCAACATATCTCTCGCGAATCTCGGGAGACACTTTGGGGGCAGCATAACTTGTGTCAGCCAGCTCAGGGTGTTTCGCTGCATTGGCAGTCGGGGAACACAGAGCAACCTACACGACATCCTGCGACAATGAGCCCTCCTCACAAGACAATTGGAGCAGTGTCAGTCCCAAAATCTAGTATTACTGTAAAATGTATCGTCGTCCGACGGCAAAGTAGAAGAATCGCAAAGAATTAAAGCGTAGACGATAGTCCAGATCTAGCCGGGTTTACGGGCGTAGTGCTGGCGCTTAGGACCGGCGGGGTATAGAGGAAGGAAGCTGATCGGAACAGAGAAGCCAGAGACCAGGAAGTAATAAATGGAGAGAAAAATCAAATGAGAAATAAAAAGAGCCGATCCAAACGACCAACACCAGCAGCAGCTTTTCACCCAGTAGAACAAAAGGACAAGAGGACCAAGTCAGAACGAAGTGAATAGAACAACAAACGAAGGATGAATTCATTTGGAGATCCCCAGGCGCTTATGTCATGGCTTATGTCATATCCACGTGACACACAATGAGTCAGCACATCGCACAACCGACTTGGTTTTGTTTCTTTGCCCTAAACTCAAGAAAGAGAACAAAAGCTGCCAGGCCAGAACATTAGGGATTTCCTTTTCTCTCCTTTGCCCCTCCACTCCCCCCCGTCCTTCTCATCCACCATGGCGCCGAGTTTTGATACCCTGTCCGAGCATGATCTTCACGAGGAGGAAGACGAAGAGATCGACTTCTCCGGTGAGTGTGATGGGATATTTTTCTGGTCCAGATGGCCCCTCTTTGCTGACTTTTCGCGTTCTCGATTTCAGATCTAAAGGCGCAGTACGAAGTGAAACTCGAAGAGGGCTTGGATACATTTGTGGTCATTGATGGTCTACCAGTGGTTCCTGAGGAGAGTCGGCAGAAGTTGATTAAATTCTTGCTGAGAAAACTCAACGCGGTCGGCAGCACCTCTGAAGATGCCATCTTCATGCCCCTTAATGATAAGAACATGTCCGAAGGGTATGTGTGATAAAGTACGGGTGATTGGATGAGAATCTCATTTATTTTGTTAGGTTTGCCTTCGTCGAATACGAGACCCCCGAACAAGCTCTCGCCGCCGTCAAACAGCTACACGGCACCCCTCTGGACAAAAAGCACACTCTCTCCGTGAATAAGCTGATGGATATCGATCGCTATGGCCGTGAAGGTCGCATTGAAGAGGAATACAAACCTCCGCAGCTTGAACCGTTTAAAGAGAAGGACCATTTGCGCTCATGGATGGGTGATCCCAACGCTCGTGATCAATTCGCCCTCTTCCGTGGTGACAAGGTCGGTGTCTTCTGGAATAACAAAAACCATCCTCCTGAGAATGTCGTCGACCGTGCCCATTGGACTCAGCTCTTTGTTCAGTGGTCCCCCAAGGGTACCTACCTCGCATCCGTCCATCCCCAAGGTATTCAACTCTGGGGCGGTCCTACCTTCTCGAAGCAAAAGCAATTGCCACACCCGTTCGTTCAGCTTGTTGAATTTTCCCCTGGTGAGAGTTACATGACGACCTGGTCCGCCAGACCGATCCAGGTCGAGGAGGGTCATCCGGTCTTGAGCTATGAGGAAGATGGAAAGAACATCATCATCTGGGATATCGTCTCCGGCAAACCGTTGCGCTCTTTCGTCTCCTACGACCTCACTGCTGGACCTGCCGAAGGAGATGCGCAGCCCAAGAAGAAGGTCCAGTGGCCCGCTTTCAAGTGGTCTGCGGATGAGAAGTATGTGGCGAGAATGCTCCAGCACCAGTCGATCTCTATCTACGAGTTGCCGCGAATGAACCTACTGGGCAAGACCTCTGTTAAGATTGATGGCGTTATGGACTTCGAGTGGTCGCCCGCAACAGTCAGCCGTGAAGGTATCAAACAATACGAACAACTCCTCTGCTTCTGGACCCCGGAGATTGGCAGCAATCCCGCAAGAGTGGGCATGATGAGTGTCCCCTCGAAGGAAATCGTTCGTACCCGTAATCTCTTTAACGTATCGGACGTGAAGCTCCACTGGCAATCCCAGGGTACCTACGTCTGTGTCAAGGTCGACCGGCACTCCAAGTCCAAGAAGTCCCTAGCCACAAACCTTGAGATCTTCCGCGTTCGTGAGAAGGGTGTGCCAGTCGAGGTTGTCGACAGCCTCAAGGATACAGTGATCAATTTTGCTTGGGAGCCCAACGGCGGCCGTTTCGTCCTCATTACTACGGGGGAGACCCCCACTGGCTCTGCCGTCCCACCAAAGACCGCCGTGTCTTTCTTTGCGCCTGAGAAGATTAAGGGAGCTCCCGTGGGCAGCTTCAAATTGGTGCGCACTATTGAACGAAAGACAAGCAACGCAATCTACTGGTCTCCCAAGGGCCGGTTCGTTGTTGTCGGTACTGTCCACTCCCAGACCAGTTTTGACATTGATTTCTGGGATATGGACTTTGAGGGTGAAAAGCCTGAGTCTGATAAAGATCTGGCGGCCAACCTCCAACTACTGAAGACGGTAGAACACTACGGTGTGACGGATATAGACTGGGACCCTACCGGTCGTTATATCGTTACCAGTGCGAGCGCATGGACGCACTCGGTAAGTTTCTTCGTTCATCGCTGCTGATTCATAACTAACTTCCTGCTCCAGATGGAAAACGGCTGGAACATTCACACCTTCTCCGGAAATACCCTTGCCGAACATCCTACCGATAAATTCAAGCAGTTCGTCTGGCGCCCTCGCCCCGCA
Organism: Aspergillus sclerotialis; assembly: GCA_003589665.1. Classification (NCBI taxonomy): domain Eukaryota; kingdom Fungi; phylum Ascomycota; class Eurotiomycetes; order Eurotiales; family Aspergillaceae; genus Aspergillus; species Aspergillus sclerotialis. The sequence continues at coordinate 37,441 of MVGC01000139.1, read as the reverse complement.
ACCCTCCTCAGCAAGGAAGAACAGAAGCAGGTCCGCAAGAACCTCCGTGAATACTCCAAGGAATTTGAAGAGGAAGATAGGTATGCTGTGGATATTGCCAACACGGCGGTGGTCGAGAAGCGCAAGCGGGTTCTCAACGAGTGGACCGCGTGGCTCCGCCGCGAGAAGGAGCTTCTTGCCGAAGAGAAAGACGCATATGGTGTACCCGACAACGTGGACGATGCCAAGCTGGCCAAGGATGCTCCATCAAACATCGAAGAGAAGGGAGACAGTGTTGTGGAGGAAATTGTGGAGGAGATTATCGAAGAATCGGAGGAAGTTGTTGTTTGATCGATTTCTTTCTGGTGTTGTTTTTAATTGCCCTTTCTCTGTTGGAATCCCCTTGTCTAAAGTATGGACGTGTTTTTCTCTGGCAACCCCAGCGTACTGTCTACGGATAGTGAAAGTTGGAGGTTAAAACGAATAGAGCTGTATGCATTGTTGGATGGGTAATGTGTCCCACGCAGTAGATGAGAGATGACAATATGCATTCCAGCTATCCCATTGTAATATTGTTTTTTCGGATCTTAGTCTGAGTACAAATATCATTCTGCTGATAAAATACCTTCGAAATGGATAGCACGAGCATTCCGAGTTCTAACATGACGACGAATCTTAACGCAAATTATATAGGTCTCTAAAATCTATCCCCAAACACCAATAACCAACTCTACAAAAACTCCGAAACCCATAAAAAACCCAATTCTACTCTCAAGTGGTGCAGCCGAACTAACCTTCGTCGAATTTGGCATCCCCGAACCTGCCGTGGACGTTGCAGGCCCAATCTCCGTAACCTTACTCGAATGCGAATGCCCATCCACCAGATCCGAGTCCTGGGCCTTGGAACCAGATCCTAACCCCCCCGGAGCATTCGCGACCGCAGCCTGGACATTATCTCTGAAAAGCGCATTATTCCGTCCAACTACATTCCCAGCTGGCAGATACTCGCAGACAACATACCACCCCTGTGCTCGTTCCGGCGAGCCATTTTTAGGTGGTGTACTGTTGTACCCGCAGTCTACAGCTGCGCAGCCTACGTCTGTAGTAGATTTCCAGACAAGCTGTGTGAAGTGTCCTGTTTCTTCTGTGAAGCCGGTAGGTGTGAGGAAGTCGTATTTTATGGATTCGTCACCCCATGCGCAGACGGCTGCTGTTGCATTCGGGTAGCCGTAGGCAAGGTTTTCGCCATAGGGGCCATGCTGTTTCATATTGTTGTTAGTGTGGTTGTGCATGTATATTTACCTGTGTAGGTATGGGGCAGTAATGAAGGCGGGGACTCACGGAATGCTTCCACATACAACTTTGCGCCCAATCCCTAGCATATGATACCAAAGCATCGTTCCAGACTAGAGAAGTTGCGTTATGTTGAGCTCGGTACGTGTTTGTCATGGCGAGGACGGCATTTTTGAAGTCAGATGGAGAAAGATAGGACTGAGATGTAGGGGATGATGGAGCCACCGTAACCGTGACGACCTTTGTTATTGCGTAGGAGAATGAGCTGGGTAGGATGCCAAAGAGAAGAAGAAGGAAAAGAAGGTATTGGGATAATTGAGGGAGAGAGCTTGAGTTGGTGAATGGAAGCATTAGGTGGGATTGTAGTAGACTTGAGCTGGTGGGTTCAACAGGATAAGTATATGCCGTAACTGCGGTAGAATTAAAAGAGATTAATGTAGCAAGATATAAATAGATGGTGAGAATGAATGGATGTTATGAATTGAGCCAGCTGTGAAACAGTGGTCCGGCAATGGAACATAGAAATAGGTCCAGGAACCTGCAAGATCCGCCAGATGCCAATGAATTCTCCGACTGAATGGAAACACGAGACAAAGCGTTTCATGATTTCTTCAGATGATGTTATTGAAGTAAGCGCCCTGACGTCAGGTTGAGTCGTTCTTTCAACTATAAGCGTTCTAGACTTCGATGATATATATCAACTAGGTTCAGCCCGGACGCTCTCACAAAGTAGATCCATGGTTGTAAACAAGGGCATTGAATTTGTACTGTCTAAGTCGTGCATCACATAATGCTACATCCAATTCCATACATGGCTCGTTCAACATCACGTCTCACTTGGTACCAGTCCATCCGTCGTTCGGCGAACTCGACCACTTCCTCGACTCGCCAGATGCCATAGAATCGGTCGGCGTCGGCAATGACCGTGGCCAGGTCCTTGGCATCGGATGGGTCGATCAGGTAGATTTGGGCGAGTTCTCGGAAGGCTTTGAAATAGAGGAGAAGATCATTGTTCTTCAGGGTTTGGATGTATTTAAAGTAGTGGTTCATGTCACTAGGTGGGTTAACGAGTGAAATACTCAGAAGAATAGGACAGTCCATACCTGATCAGCCTCAGAGATCCCTCGACACTTATCCTCTGACGCTTCAGATGTTTACATAGTGCAGCCCAGAGTCGTAATCCAACCTCCTGGTTGAAAACGTCCAGAGTGCTTTTGTCGGTGCTTCCGACAAGCATCTGCGTGTGCGATGAAACCACATCAACCACTGCCGTTGCAGCTTCGGTGACACCCACATCCATCGTTTGCCGGTACGGATCGCTGGAAATGCCGGGGTTGAAGTCGGTTGCAAGTTGCCGGGTCGCAAGAATGTAGTCTACTTCCTCCATCAGGACATCGATTCCTTTGTTGAGCCCAGCGGCAACGCGCTCGTCGAGCATCTGTTCAAATTTCTTTTTCTCTTTCACAGCAGGATCGAGGAAATCATTTCGGTCAGTTAACCTAGAGCCCACTAGTTCCTGTTCGTAGAACACATCCAACATCTGGAGTATGAGATCACCAACATTAACAAGCTCCAGAAAAGTCACAAGGGGTTCAACTCCTGACTGATCACGCTCTGCTTGTTCTCGTGGTCGGTAATTAGAAAGATGATCGACTGCTTTGTTAAAACCAACAATAACATGGCGATACCCAAGGATGCGCAGCAGGGCGACAAATATCGCCTGGCATTGCCGCATGACAGCTACACCAGTCTCGCCGCCGACCTTGACAAACTGCGCAGCTCGCTCCAAGCTTGATTTGGCCGCATGTACTAAGCTCAGTGCAATTTCGATACTGAACAACGACCGAATACCTTCGAGTTTCATTTTCATAACGGCAGCCTTGGCCGCCAGCTCCGTGGTTGGAGCTTCCGTTAATGTAGCTGGCTTCGGAGAGGAAATCGTTGAGAACCGATTCGAACTTTTGAGTGTTGATGATGAGTCGCTGGCAACAGACTCCAGGTCGGACCTTGAATCATTTGATTTCGAGGTTGAGAAGGCCGGAAGGATATTGACAGGCATCATGATCACTTTTTTGAATGAGGTTAAAAAGTCCCGTTTATCTGCCTGTCGGTTCACGTTGGACATGAGGAAGGATTCCGTGGATTCGGCTTGTTCTGTAAGCTGCCTATCCCATTCCTCCACTGCAGCTTCAGAAGCCTTTCGGAAGAAATCTAGTTCTTCTGCAAGATACACATCAATATGTGGTTCGTACACTTTGGCAATAACATTGTCTAAAAATTCGTCGAAATCCCCTTTGGCGCTTTGAATGGGTAGCAAATTCTCCGCCATATTCATACACTGTACGAAGGTCACCGAAATGGCATTTAAGTACGACTCGGTGTTGGTGCGATGCACTTCGTCGAAGAGTGCCGTCAAGAACGGATATAGTACATCTTTTCCGATTTTTTCAACGAACGGGCCGGCAATGGTAATATCGCGTGGAAATGCACTGTTAATAATGGAAACCTCTTCGTTATAAGCCACACTCAACCGAGTAAAGAATGCCTGGGTTTGTTCTAGCTTCACCCGCTGGGTAGACTCATCGATGCAGTCAGATACCTTCCCAAAGTCTGACCGCTGGGTTACCATGTGATTGTGGTGAATGAACAACTCGACGGCGGAAGCGCCTCCATTCAAAGCCCAGAGGACATGGGCGTATTTTCGCATCACACCATCAATATCTCCTGATTCATAGCCTTGTCGGAATTCCTTCAAGGCAGCCATCTCAAACACCGAGACAGCCATCTGCAGCTTTTCAGCGCTTTCATACGATTCTGGAGTGGCGTCACATTTGGCAAATGCCTGTAGCTGTGATAATATCTGAGCCTGGTGCAGGGGATTGCCGTATTTCTTAAAAAGCAAATTGTTCGGAGACGCCCCAGAGGCAGCAATGTCATTATAGAATGGTGCAAGAGCAGCATGAATCTTTCCATATTCATGTCGTGCTTCACCACGTATTGACCTCACCTGTTTCAGGACGGACAAAGCTGGATCCTGCTCTGAGCCGTCCGATGCTTCCACTGGTGCAGTGGTCGACAGGGTAGTCTGGTCAAACCCATCCGAAAGCGACTTCCGAGACGCGGAATTTCGATCAGCATGGCCAACGGAGATGGTGGGCATTTCGCTTTCCTCCCGCAGCTCCTGTTGTTCCACGCTTTTCAAATTGGCGATAGTCCCATGTGTTTCTTCAACATGTTTCCTTGCTTCCAGTTCATTCCAACATCCCATGAGTTTCAATTTCCGGACCCATCGAGAGTCATCGTATGCTATCTCGCACAAAAGTTTGGAGGCACGGGCGGCGCGAATGAGATCGACGGGGGAGAGATAATCTAGAACGAAGGACATGATCTCTGTGAGAGTCAGTCAAGTTCTCCCCCAACATAGGTACAGTGGACCATGGACCTACCTGCAGGAAGTGCAGCCCTGGAGACCTCCTCCATGGAGGTCATCTTGAGAGAAGCCAAGACATCTCTGCGTGGTGGCCCGACAGTCCCTGGGCGATTCCTCGCAGTCGGCATGTCGTGGTCTCAGTACCTGCATCAGGGAGATGGACACTTCCGATCAATATGGATCTAGTTTTCCAAGCCAATGGCGAGGAGGTTAATGTATGGTTTTCCGCCGGATACCTAGGTAGGTCTTCTAGGCGGCAACTCGAGACTCGGGAAGAATGGGCAATTATCCTGGACGGGGATAAGATTTCAAGTTTCTCAAAGATCAATCAAATCATAGATAAAGTCATTGTAAATAACCAAAAGGGTCCTGAATGTGGACCGTCGACAAATGAAGTCAAGAGCCAAACAGAAGTACAGTCCAACAGTACCACAGTACTCTTTTTGGCCCGGGATTATCGGTGAAATAGGATTATCCACTCCGACAGTCATCTGATGACTAATACCACCGCCAAGGTGCCAAGCCCAATTTGACCCAGCTTTCGGCCCAAACCGACCCATGGGAAGATCCGAATCGGGACAAGAGGGTTTAACCTTCCATGGAGGCTCCTGCCTTCTTTCCATATTGTCACTTCGCTGATGCTAAGACTCTTTCATTTCCCCCCAAGACCTAAGACCTAAGGCATTGATTGTTTTCCAATCTATTTTCTCACTTCGATTTTGTCTTTTTTTTTCGCAGCCAGTCCTTAAAATACTCTAGGCCGCATTATGCTTGGGTATTCCCCCTCCCGCCATCGCCGTGGCTTGTATAAGCCAAGTCCCCTTAATGCCTGTACTCTGCCCGCCTCTTCTGCTCCTTCTTCCCCTTCACCATTATCTTGGCTGTTTGTTTGATTTTTTGGTTTCAAATGCTGGTGGTTTCTTTCTTGTCCTTCAGTGAAATATTTAGTCGTTGATCCGTCATGATCCCGCCGAAATGGCTGTCGACTTTGTTTGTGACCGTCTTCCTCGCGGGCCAGGGAACGGTTGCGCAATTTCAGCTCGACTTGAATGATCCTGGTATGCTTATGGTTTATTGGACAGGCTGCAGTGTGGTGACTAACCAGGGTTTCCCCGCTCCAACAGAGTCGATTAAGAGCACAGCTGCGACCACCGCTTATAATATGATGGCGTATTACAATGGCAACGAGACCGGCAAAGAACCTGGGAAACTGCCTGGTACCTGGTGGGAGGGGGGTGCGATGTTCATGACTCTGGTCCAATACTGGTTCTTCACCAATGACAGCTCCTACAACAGTGTTATCCAGCAGGGTATGTATTATCAAAAGGGCAACAATGACTTCTTTCCGAATAAACATAGCCAGTACCTGGGCAATGACGATCAAGTCTTCTGGGGACTAGCTGCGATGACCGCCGCCGAAGTCAACTTTCCCGAGAAGGATGATGAACCGTCCTGGCTGTCTCTTGCGCAGGGTGTCTTTAACACTCAGGTTCCTCGCTGGGACACTTCGACCTGTGACGGTGGCCTACGCTGGCAGATTTGGCCATATCAGGCGGGATACACAATCAAGAATGCGATCTCCAACGGGGGTCTCTTCCAGCTGGCGGCGCGACTTGCTTATTATACACACAACGATACCTATGCGGAATGGGCTGAGAAGATTTGGGACTGGAGTGCTACAACCCCGTTACTGAGAGAAGGTGTTTGGACGATCGCCGACACCACCAACACCGAAGCGAATTGCAAGGATCATGGGGATATGCAGTGGACTTATAACTACGGTACCTACGTTAGCGGTGCGGGCTACATGTACAATTATGTAAGTCTCCATGGGGGGTTGTGCGAGATGCCAAGCTGACCGCACGCTAGACCAAAGGCGGGGATAAGTGGAAGAAAGGAATTGATGGCTTGCTCGGCACTACTTTCCGGAACTTTTTCCCCCAAAAATTCGAGAACGGCACTATCATGTCCGAAGTGGCCTGCGAACCGAACCAGATGTGCGATCGCAATCAAAGATGTTTCAAGGCCTTCCTTTCGACGTGGCTAGCGTTCTTGACTACCATCGCGCCTTATACCACCGACGAGATCATCCCCAAACTCCAAGCGTCGGCCCTCGGGGCAGCTCAGCAATGCTCAGGCGGGGATGATAAGAAGCACTGCGGACGGCGGTGGTATCAGGAGAAGTGGGATGGATACAAGGGACTGGAAGAACAAATGAGCGCACTGGGAATCTTCTCGGTGCAAATGATCACCCATGGAGGGGACCGTAATAAAGCCCCTTTGACATCCGACACGGGTGGCACGAGTAAGAGTAACCCGGATGCGGGCAATGACCCTGATGAAAAGCCGGACGTCAAGCGGCCGATTACGACGGGCGACCGTGCTGGGGCAGGAATTGTGACTGCTATTTTCATGGGCGGATGGATTGCTGCCGTGGCCTTTATGCTCTGGGGAGGATAAAACCTAGCCGTACAGGTCTTCGTCCCCGGCTTGGCCCTTTGTACATAAACACCCCGAAGACAGCCTTTTTGATTACGAGGGTTCTACTGGAAGAGCATGGGATGGTTCATCATCATGCCTTTCGGTAAGCCAATTGTATATTGAATGTATTGTTAGGTAGGTACCTTATTTGGGAGCAGAGGTTCAGGCGTTCGGAGAAACACGAGATTTAGTGGGACTAATGGGACTGATTGGACATTCAATTTTCTCTCTGTGCTCGGATTAGCTTATAGACTAGACTGAATTTTTAACCTGGGATTTTATGCAGCAAGTATCTGCCACAGCATCCAGGATACCCTTCGGAATAGCATGTTTCATATGTCTCGAACCGGTGTATCAGAATGCGATCTGCTGTCATGTTTCGGGTAAAACGCTGCTAATTACGGCTGGGCCCGTTGAATTGTGGAGGCTGGAGTGGGTATGGTACCGTTCCGTACGTGTACGGTAAGATAACGATTGAGCCCAAGATCGAGACAATACCTACTGTATTCGAGATAGAGTGACATTTTGGCTGGATACGAGAGGCTGAAAAAAAGATGGAAAGAAGCAACGATTTCAATAATTGAGAGAGAAGCAGGAAAGACAGAAGAAACAGAGTTAGGGCAGGGATGGTGAAGGGGTTACGTAAGCCGACGGATCAATTTAAATCATTCGTTCAGCCGTTCGTTTCTTTCAATTTCCACTTCGCTTATTCGATTCCCTCCCTTCCTTCCAAGGTTGTGCTTCATCGTGTTCTCCGTATTTCTCCCTCGTTGCATTTGTTAGCATCCTTTCCTTTTGGTTAATTGACTGACGTCCCTTATTCTTTCATCTGCTTATTGCTGCCCAGATTTGTTTCCCTCGTTTACCCTTCCCCATTCCCACCCCGATCGACCGTATCTTCGTTCCTGCTCCACCCACCGGATCTCCTATCTGATGAGACTCGAGTCCCCATCCTATTCCTGTCGATAGTCATTACCAACAGCAACAACTGGCCCGCATTGTAGTCCTCCACAATGCGGTGGCGGCTGCCTGGCACCCGATCGACTCTGCCCGCCAGCGTCGCCCTGCTCCTTCTCCCAGTTCTTGTGGTTCCGCAGCAACTACATGAGCATCATGACCGTTTCTCTACTGTGTCCCCGCCGACCGAATCGGCCGGACATGTCCCTTCACCTATCAACGTGAAGTCCAACGATGTGAGCGCCCTGGCAACTCTGGCTCTGGCGGGCTCCGGCCGCGCCGTTCGAGCCCCTCCTGCCCAGGCCAGCAACTCTGCTACTGGTCTGGCCCCGCAGCTTCATGCGCGATCTTTGCAGGATTGGGAGGTTGAGGACTTTGTCCTGCTGGCGACCGTCGACGGAACCATTCACGCCCGAGATCGAAAGACCGGCACTGCTCGGTGGGCCCTCGAGGTTCCCAGCAGTCCAATGGTCGAGAGCATCTACCATCGAGCCAATCAGTCGAGTTTTGACCGTACCCAACCCGAGGATGATTTTATTTGGATTGTCGAGCCGAGTCAGGATGGAAGCCTGTACATTTACAGTCCGGGACCTGATGCTGGTTTACAGAAACTGGGCTTGACTGTGAAACAGTTAGTGGATGAGACTCCTTACTCGGGAACTGATCCCGCTGTTACGTATACGGCGCGAAAGGAAACCACCTTGTATACCATCGATGCGAGAACTGGAAGCGTGTTGCAGATGTTCAGCTCAAGAGGCCCGATCACTCCCAGTCAAGAGTGCCGCAAGGTTGATGGGCAGGAAATGGACTCGGAGGAATGTGAATCAACAACCGGCAGGTTGGTCCTGGGTCGCATTGAATATGCCGTGGCAATACAGAATACCGAAACAGGCGATCCCATTTGCACCCTGAAGTACTCGGAGTGGACCGCTAATAACCGTGACATGGACCTGCAAAGCCAGTACTATCGAACGATGGACCAGAGCCACATCTACAGCATGCACGATGGTGTTGTGCTAGGATTTGACCATTCGCGAATGGATCGTCCGCGATACACTCAGCGGTTCCCTTTCCCCGTTGTCCGGGTATTTGACGTGGCTCGTCCCGTCAACGTCGAATCTCTTGATTCACCGACCCCATTAGTCCTTCTCTCACAACCACGGCAGCCCCCGGATCCGGATTATGGGCCCCTAGATGACCGAGACACCCGTGTCTTTATTGACAGTCTAGACAGTGGAGGTTGGTACGCAATGTCCGAAGAGACGTACCCCCTTGTGACAGGGCGAGCCAAGATGGCGCAGTGCTATGAAAAGGACTATTTTCACGACGGACAACCTCTCATGACTCTTAACCCGCGTCAACAGCGCGCTGCGTTGGCAGGCGTTCATTCACTGAATAGACCACGAGCCGTTCGTCCGACCATCCCAAGCCTCGCTGGGCCGTCGTCGTCTGAGCTTTCCAATGATACACCACGGGAATTGATTGGCCATTCTCCAGAGGTAGCATTACCACCGGCGCTACGGCACAGTACGATCATACGAAAAAGCTGGGACAATGCGGTGGATATTGTTGTCACGCTTATACTGCTGCTGTTCGGCACGTTTATCTACTTCAATTCGCACCATTTGCGGGAGCTGGCAAAGCAGAAACTTGATCTCAAAAACATTATTTCATCGTATGGGCAGCCGCCATTGTCCACTCCATCTACCCCAATCATCAACACTGCGGACCTGAACCGAGAAGCGTCCCCTGTCGGCCAGGTGCCCAATGTTACTGTTGATGTTAACCTCTCTGACAAGGAAAATGATGGTAACGAGACCCCGAAGCCCAAGAAAGATGGTCGCTTTACCGCCTCCGATCGCACGCCCAGGGTTCAGATCCGTGAGCCCTCCCGGGGCCCAAGCGGTGATGAGGGCGTTGATGATTTAGAACTCGATACGGAGAAACCAAAAAAGAAGGCCCGGCGTGGGCGTCGTGGAGGCAAGTCTCACAGACGGGGCCGGAAACCCGGAGTTGACGATGCTACCACCAAGAGTCAAACGGACCGAGTTGTCAATGAGGTCAACCATCTTTCACCACAGCCCCGCCTGGAACCTGACGTCCCATTAACTCGGACGGTCTCCAACGAGATTGTTGAGATGGATGGAGTCCTTCAGATTGGTCGACTCAGAGTATTCACCGATGTCGTGCTGGGACACGGTAGTCATGGAACGGTCGTCTACCGTGGCTCGTTCGATGGACGTGATGTTGCGGTCAAGCGTATGTTGATGGAGTTCTATGATATTGCGTCCCACGAAGTTGGCCTCTTGCAGGAGAGTGATGATCATAACAACGTGATTCGCTATTTCTGCCGGGAACAAGCAACGGGGTTTTTGTACATTGCTCTTGAATTGTGTCCTGCGTCGCTTCAAGATATTGTGGAACGGCCGTCAGCGTATCCTGAACTGGTGCAGACCGGGTTGGACGTGCCTGACATCCTCTGGCAAATAGTCGCGGGTGTCCGTTACCTTCATTCATTGAAGATTGTACACAGAGATCTCAAACCGCAGAACATTCTTGTCGCCATGCCACGAGGCCGAATTGGGTCGCGGGCCTTGCGCTTACTGATATCTGATTTCGGACTCTGCAAAAAACTTGAGGACAATCAAAGCTCTTTCCGTGCTACCACCGCGCATGCGGCAGGAACATCTGGCTGGCGTGCACCAGAGCTATTAGTGGACGACGACAAAAGCCCCACGGGGCTTGGTGCCGAGTCGCAGCACACTGAGTCGTCAGAGCCTGCTGTGGTAGATCCCCAAACGAACCGACGGGCTACGCGAGCTATCGATATCTTCTCCTTGGGATGCGTTTTCTATTACGTACTTACCCGCGGAGGACATCCATTCGATAAGAATGGCAAGTTTATGCGGGAAGCCAACATTGTGAAGGGCAATTACAATCTGGATGAACTCCAGCGCTTAGGTGACTACGCATTTGAAGCGGAGGACTTGATTCAGTCGATGTTATCACTGGATCCTCGGCGACGGTAAGTCTTGGTTGCAATGCGTAATGTTTCTCCTGCTAAGTACCTACAGGCCTGATGCCAGTGCAGTCTTGACCCACCCCTTCTTCTGGTCTCCTTCGGATCGGCTTAACTTCCTCTGCGAGGTTTCAGATCACTTTGAGTTCGAGCCCCGCGATCCACCCTCCAATGCCCTTCTATGCCTTGAATCCCTGGCAGGACAGGTCATGGGTCCGGATATGGATTTCCTGAAATTATTGCCCAAGGAATTCAAAGACAATCTGGGAAAGCAGCGGAAGTACACGGGTTCGAAGATGCTGGATCTCCTCCGGGCTCTCCGCAACAAGCGGAATCACTACAATGACATGCCGGAGCATCTGAAGGCACATATCGGTGGCCTGCCACAGGGATATCTCCAATTCTGGACGGTGCGGTTTCCTAGTTTGTTGATGAGTTGTCACTGGGTGATCTCGGAATTACGGTTGACTAGGATTGACCGATTTAAGCGGTATTTCACAGTAGTGGATTAGGCGGAGTCAGTTTCTTTTAATTTGCCCAACCTCTTCAGATTACCCAGTTCAGTAGGCGGTGGGTCTCAGTGTGTCGAGACGCCAGCAGAAGCTCCAATATTTTTGTATCTTTCTTCATATTAGTGCCTTTTCACTTTTTTCTACTTATGATTTCAAAACATTCAATCTTTTCTTTTCATTTATTGTCTCTCCCTCTGCTAGTCCATTCGCTTGACCTTAAATCCCACCTTTCCTTCTCGCTCCTTATTCATTTTTTCCGTTTCACACTCCCGACATTCATTTCTATCAACTTTCTATCCTACTCTGTTGATCTGGCTTCGTTTCTTCTACCTACTTCATTTCTGGTGACAATTGAAATAATCATTGTTACTATTAGTACCCAAACATCTGTCAATTTATTGAGGGTTGGAGAAAATGGTTACCCTGAGACTGTTTATCCATGTCTACCCCCCTGAACAACTGCCATCACCATCACCTCGGACCCGTAGCCCTGGGAGCCGTACTTGTAAGGGCAATAAAAAATCGACGCCTCATCTGTCGGCCGTCGGACCCGCTGCGATGCTGCTTATCGTTGAAGGCCCAGAGAAGGTGAAACTCAGCGGTCTGGCGGTAATGATTAAAGAAAAATGGGCCAAGCTGAGACCAAATGAGTCGTGAGTTACTTTTCTTTAATTCTTCTTGCACAGCTTTGAATAGGGAAGGTACGAATGTGGCTCACTAGCTAACTGGCTAGTCCGCTTCAAATCAAAAAACTCGTAGATGACAATTGCCTCTCAGTCGACCTTGACCCTGACTTGACTGTTGCGGATGTATGGTTTGACAAAGGCAAAGCTCGTGCCGACGGCCATGATCAGCGGGGTGCTGTTCGTGTTACTCAACAACCTGCAGCTCATGCTTCCTTCTGTTGGGCCAGATTGGGAGGCTCTTTCTCGTATTCATGAGAACAGAAAAGAAAAGGGATCAATTCAAGAGTTTTCTCCCATTCCCCAAGGAAGTCCTCGATCTTCCGTCGCTGATCGTTGTGCGTCCATAGAGCGAAACGAGAGTCCCGAACAGCTAGAAACTAACCATGAGTCTGCCGACCCGAGTGTTTTTTAAGGCTCGCTAATGTGGTCGGAAGAGAATGAAGACGATGATTCCTTTACCCTCACTGATGACATTGCGAGCTCTCCATCGCAAGAGGCGACAGCGGTTGAATCCGATTCGGATCAACCTCTTGTAAAGACGATGTAGGGTAAAAAGCCAACCTTACAAAATAACCTAGCAGTCGTTATACCAAATCGCAAGATCCCAGAACATGCGCTAGGCAGCCAAAAGTTGGGTGGTTACCCGCGTTCCTCAAAGCTCCCCAGACAGCCCTCCGGATCCACAGACGATGAAATTGCTTGGAACGATTATCTTAGAGCCACTTGCCGAACGCGACCCGACAGGACGCCGTCGCCGATTCATCCCATAGTGCCTTGGGCGTGGATTGGCTCACCCCGTCAATGGGATAATAGCCCAGACTATGAACCTTCCGACCGGGCGACCTCGCCGACTTCGGAGTGATAATTACAAGCGCTCGAGGAATAGGAAGCGAAAGCAGAGAAAACAGAGAAAACAGAGAAGGGATCGCGATGCAACTGCGCCCATAACCTCCCAAGAAGGCAATCAAATTTCCAATGGTGTGCTTGGCAAGAGATATCGACGAAACACTGACCACGGGCGATACTTGGATCTGAATCTGATTATAGAGAAGATGAGGAGCAATCGGTCTCGATATAAGAAAGAAGGGTTCGTTAACTCGATGAGCATCAGCGACCCTGATTCGGACTCGGGCGCCGAAAGTGATGGGAATGCCACATCGCCTCCTCGAAAGAAGGCTAAGACCGTGAAGTCTCTGCCTGATGAATCGGAAATAGACAGCGATCCTGAATTCCAACCAACCGTGTCCCGCCGTCATAGAAAGCCTAGTTCGTCACAACGCGCTTCCTCGCCCCAAAGACGTTCTGCGTCCTTTGATGAACAAGGGCTGACCTTGACGTCTAATGTTGAGTCGCATTCGTCGCCCACAAGGGCTGAGGATCCGCCTAGCTCGACGCCGCCAACATCCCGTCCAGAAAAGAACCCCAATTCGAAGCCTTCTTCGTCTTGTAGGCAAGAGCAACGCGGTTTGGCGCAGCCTACCTCGCGTGCCAATAAATTCCCTAATTCCAGACCTTCTTCGTCTCGAAGCCAAGAACAATCAACATCACAGGCAAGGGCTATTACCTATTCTTCATGTCTGCCACGATAGAAGACTGACTCAATCATAAAGGAGACGGAAGAGAGACTAGCTCGACAGGAGAGAGGCAGGCAAGAATACAAGCGAAAAATCGACGAAGCCCAAGCCCAGTACCCTCGTCTAAACGTAAACAGGACAGTTTCGCCGAAACAGGCGGCTGTTGGTTCTAACAAATCCAGTCCGGGGGCGGCCAGTGTTAAACCACGAAACCAGGGTGCGTCGGCAGACGAATCGAGCAAAACCGCGACCAGGAAAGATACTCAGAAGGGAGGGGCTGTCTCGTCTAACGAACTCAGCTCGCAGGCCACCGTCGTTAAACCCAGAACCCAAGGGTCTATCTCACAGCAAGGCAACGGGCAGATTATCGCGACAACTCGTGATAAGTCTGGTGTCACAAACAAGCCTGTTTCGAAGACTCCTACTGCCAATCCAAGTCCCTCGAGCACAGTACAACCACAAGCTCCCACGAATAACGTTGTCTCTGCAAACGCTCCATCATCCCATGGGCCAATGACGCGTCACGTCTATCCAGCGATGCAGACTGAACCCCAATAACCGGGTGAGATTGAAGGACTTGAAAAAATGGCAGAAAGAGGAGCTAGATGCACGGAGGCAGGCGCAGCCGACGAATTCCGCGACAGTCCGCAAGACTGATTAGCCGGATGCCCTGATCAATCTTTCAGATGACAGCGACTCGGAGAGCGACAGCGACTCGGAGAATGACAACGACTCGGACAACGGTGGCGATCACCCAGCCTCCCCGATTATCCTGTTAGATGACGGTGAGGAGGCGGGCAATGGCAGTGATTACCTGCCTTCTAATCTGTTCGATGGCAGTGAGAACGAGGCGGACAATGAGAGCGATTCGGACTATGACGATTGGGAGTATTAAAAAGTGACAGGCGGAGCTGGATATTGGGTTTGTTATGGGTGGCCTTCCGGTGCCTAATGTGGATATCGCCTCTGTTTGTCTCTAATGGTAACAGGAGATGGCCAGCTAAGCGATAGGATGGCTGGCTTGGGTTGCATTTGGGGGTTGGTGATATCATCGAAGGATATTGAGTAGGGCAGGAAATTTACTTGGAGATTAAAAAGTAGCTAGTCGTTTGTTTGGACTGTACATACAGGTACAAAAAAATAAAGAATCAATATCATCCATTTAATACGCCAATTCCAGTTAATGTAAGAAAATGTCAGACAAGCATCATGGCACGTCAATGGCCTCATCTCCACGTCCAGCTCCCTCGACCCATCCTGCGGGCGGCTTCTCAACCAAGTAGTTCCAGCCGAAACGATCTTCAACACTTCCGTTCTGAATCCCCTTCAGCATCCGCAACAACTCCACACACACATCGCCTCCTTGCCCATCCGGCCCCCCATTAAACTCAAACCGATCCCCTCGAGACCGCATTGTGATACTCTGGATAGGAACCAAAGCAGCCGCCGTCCCAGCTGCAATCACTTCGTCAAACTCCCCAATTTCCTCGTACCCAACCCGTCGCTTCTCAACTCGATACCCAAACATCCGTTCTCCTATTTCACATACGGACCTCGCTGTCACTGAATCAATCACATTTTGACTGTCTGGCTGCACAAGCGTCACTCCTCCTTGTTTGTCCTTCTTCACACCGATGAATGCCGAGGTCGAGAACTCGTCCACTTCGCTCCGACTCCGACTGTCGAGATGCAACGTAATGCCGAATCCCTCACTGCGGGCTTTCTCGCTGTGTCGCAGTACAGGAGCATAGTTTCCGCCCACCTTGGCGGACCCGGTGCCGAATGGAGCGGACCGATCAAAGTCCTCCAATATCAATGCATCCACTGCTTTCACGCCATGGTAGACTCCCGTCGGCATCACAAATACAACAAATGTATACTCCTCCCCAGGAGTAAGACCCAACTGAGGACCGGATCCAAAAACAAGAGGGCGAATATACATTGCCGCGCCAGTGGATGCGGGCGGGACGAACTCGGCGTTTGCTCCAACGGCTAGTTTCACGCATTCAATAAACAGGTCTTCGGGGACGGGAGGGATGGAGAGGAATTCTGCGGAATGTTGCATCCGTGCTGCGTTACGGTTTGGTCGGAAGATGGTTATCTGCCCGCTTTCATGACGGAATGCTTTGAGTCCTTCGTATACTTGTTGGCCGTAGTTGAGGCCAGGACTCATGCCGTGGATTGGGAGATGAGGGGACGACACAAATTTGGGAGATGACCAGGTCGAACTGTTGCGCGTGTAGTGGCATTCGACGTGGCCGTTGACTAGTTGAGTTGGGTGAGTAAATGAGTTTGTCGGCTCTCATGGGATAGGAGATGTGAGATTTACTTACCTTCTCGCACTTTGAATCCGACATTAGACCAGTCGATGGAGCTGACAGGAGGAGGAGGGAAGTCCATGTTGATGTTGTTGGTGTTGTTGTGTTGAGATTGTCTGTCAGTCGATTTGTTTGTGGTGGGGGAAAGAAGATTAAGATAAAAGATGGGGGGATCGCAAACATTTTATCCATCCATCCAATACTCGTCTTCTCTCCCCGTATTCGTGTCACCTCCTCGTCATCATCACAGCCAGTCTTGAATTCATCCACTAAGCTGACAGTTTTCTGTCCGACTCCTTCCGATTGATCTCCTTCCAACATGTCATGTCAACTCCATGGTTGAAGATGTTACTGCAGCTAAAGCCAGGGCCAGAGAGTTACCTCGAGCAAGGATTCATTAGGTCATGATTGATCTGCTTATTTACTCATAACTAACAATATTTACCCTACCAGTTTCCACGTTCCACCTTGCAGACCAGTCGCCACTCCATTGAGAAGCTTCACCTTCCTTCCATCCTCCGAATGCAACGTACCCTCAGTTCCCGGGAGACGGACATCACCAGAAGTACCCCCAGGGGTCGTAAAAGAGAACTCCGTATATGATCCACCGTCTCGACGAAACGTCGCTGAGAATGACCCCCTCCTCGTCGAAAACCCTGTATCAACAAAGGTCAAATTCCCAGGCTGAGGTACAATGGCCCATGTAGCGCCCGCTGGGCCCGTTAGATGCAATCCACCTGCGAAAAAAGTGAGAGCCGATGTCGGGCCAGTTGACCAGCCATGCGCGTGGGAAACGCGAGGATCATTTGTGTATGGAGCATAATGGAGTGAACCGTCTGTGGAATATCCTTCAATAAAGGTGGACTGTGTCATTCGGGGGTCATTCAACATGAATCCCCATTGTAGCCGAATGAGGTCTAGAGCTCTATCTGGTTGATTGGCCAGGTAATGTGCCTGGAGTTCGACACCGCTGATGAATGGGGATACTGTCTTTCCAGCTTCTGGGGCTGGTGCGCCATACGTTCCCCAGCGGGAGTGTAGAGAGGTCGAAATTCTGGCCGTCTGCTCATCGGATTGTGTGAGGTTAGCTTTGATTGCCCAGACATTTCCGTCCTGAGGATGGAGTGTAGTTGTCTCGTTATCGTAGTACAAGCCATTGTTGCCGTCCCAGAGGCGTTTGTTTGCGGCGGTTTTTATCTTGTCTGCAATTTGGCTCCATTTCTCTGCCTCACTTTGGTCCTGGAGGGCTTGACCGAGTTCCAACGCTTGGTGGAGGACGTAAGAAAGGATGGCGTTGGCTTCGATGTTCTGTTCCTGTCAGTCATATAAACAAGCAAAAGAGCATCAGGAACATACATGAGCGCCCATCCCAAAGCGCAACCAGTCAGCACTGGCCGTCACGTTAGCCAAGCCAGTAGCATCTACACTCGACAATGCCCACTCGACACCACGCTTGTACTGATGCCAATAACTGATTAGCCACTCCTGGTCGCCAGAATACTGGTGGTAGTAGAAAGCGCCAATTAGACTGTGGAGATGATAAGTGTAGCTAACTGTGTCTGGGAACGGATGTCCAGCGTAGGGTAGACGACCATCGGCTTTCTGAATTGCAAATAGGGACTCTAAGGCTGTCCGAGTGCTGTACAGATCCCCTGTGCTCACTGCGATACTTTCCAACGCAATGGACATGTCTCCTGGCCAGACTAACCGGTCTCGCTTGGCTCCATCCGTGATGGTTCTGGTGCCATTCGTGATGGTGGAATTACTCCACCATGGGACGGTCTCTGGCAATGTGACGTTTTCCACATCACTGACTAGAGAATTTCCATGGACTGGATCAATAGTACTAAGCTGGTTGGTGTATGCACCTGCGTACCAAATTCGGTTGATGAGCTCCTCGTTGCAATGGAAGTATCCTCCATACGCGCGGAGATCGGTTGATGGAGCACCAGTATAGTGAACCTGGATGTTATTGATTGACACTGTTGCTGTCGTGTTACTAACCACAGTCAGATATCGGAATGCACCTCTTGCATATTTCTCATCCTTCGTATATTTCCCAGGTCCTTCGCCTACGGGAAACCAGAGTGGAGAGTCACGCCCCGAATCCGCTGTGGCATCACAGGCCTCGCTGCTGATCCACATGCTGGACTCGGTGAAGGTCACGCCGATAAACGCATCTGGAGACGATGCTGAGAGCACATTCAGCGATACGCGGCCTCCGATGTTCCGACCAAAATCGTACGTGACAGAAGATTGCCCGTGGAAGGTCGTACTGCCTCCGGACGAGTGTATTAAGCTGGCAGAGTCTGTGACGGAACCATTGACCTGGTAGACAGAAGCAGGGACCAATTCTCGCGATGAAGGTGCCAGGATGTACTCTTCATAAGGGACTTTGCAATTGGCCGTCGTCAGTAGGGGCGTTGCGAGAAGCAATGATGTCAGAAGGGATTGCATTGCCATATTGGTTGAGACTGAGGGTCTCATCCCTTGAACGATGGACGTACATTTAACATTCAGTCGAACAGATTTTCGATTTGTATATATGTATGTTCACTCGGAGGAATCAAGACCGAAAGTATGGCATGAGGAGAAGTGCTCTCAACGTCGGCGGATCAACCGTCCGAATTGCTCAAAGTTGTCTCTAAGATGTACAGCGGGGAAATCCAATGTGCTTCGACTTTCGTCATACTTCACTCGTCGGCAGGGAATGTGAAAATAGACAATGTGAAACTTTGAAGACAATAAGATAGGTAAATCTCCAAGAGAGCCATCTCAGTCTCAGATCCCTATGTCCAAACATTTATCCTTTCCAGCAATAACCACGGCGGGTTAAATCAATTCATTCAGTCCCTTTGCCAGCCTGCAAGGCAAGTATATGACCCCAAGTACAAACATAGTGAAGGGTGGAGTACCCAGAATTTTGACTTGCAGGACAATATTCTACCAGTTTGTCAGATGTAATGATTATGAGGACTGAATGGAGTTATACCAACACCATCAGCTCTACTAACCTTTGCAACTCCTCAAGACTCCAATAGAAAGGATTTCTCGCCAATGGAGGCCGGAGTAATGCGAGGCAAGAGCTCCGCCAGCTACTGTAATGAGGATCAAATCAAAGGGCAGTTGCTTAACGGTCAAGAAATTGGAGAAGAAAGGAGCTACTTTTCAAGTTATAGAGAGGAAAGTTGGAGTATCTAAGCATATTACTTATGCCACTAGACCAAAAAGTCTCAGCTGGGCAGTTGTCAGTCCTTGTACTCCGACATTAACTTCATACCTAGGTATGCTAAGAATATTCCCACGTAGAGACTTTGCAGGTTTTTTGCTACTAACGGCCTTACTATTAACAGAATGAATCCATGCTGTTTTCATGACTCGACCGTTATGGAAGAATAGTTTCTTGTTTAGCCCCATCAACAGCACAGAGATAGGAGAAACGCTCCGCTTGTGAATGTCTCGAGACTAATATTGTTGCGCAAGCTAGCTGCATCCCCATCTAGGGAACTGGTTTTGATGATAGTCCTATCCAAGTGACAACCCGGGTCGACGAACAAACTAGATCCGCAGATCGGGCAGATCGGACAGAAGAAGAAGCGGTTCCCTGGACCATCTTGCAGTGTGTATAACGAGGGATTTCCTGGTATCGAGAGTGTGAGAGACAATGATTTTTGAAATGAATGAATGGCACGCTTACCCTTGACCACTTTGAAAGTTTCCCGGGGAACAATGACGTTCGCGCTGAATGCAATCTCCAACCACTGACGACTGGTTTGATAATACTCATCATCTCATAATCTGAGGAGTTGAGGCTCTCTGTTTGAATACATACCTTCTGACAGTCGACGCAATGGCACGACACGTTCAGTCCTAGGTAGTTACCCTCCGATACGTTACGTAACAGTACAGTATAGACAGCTCCCTGTAAGATCCCGTAGTGGATAGCTGGATTATGGACTGGAATCAGAAAGAGCTAGTTGTGGAGGAACAGAATAGAAGGGGTTGCATCAAGTAGTAATGAGTCGCAATACAAGATCTAAATATTTCATAGACATGTTGCAAGTCATCAGGCTATCTCAAAAATTCCAGTAAGTTCTGCAGATGAAACACTTACGACAGTGTGTTAGTTGTACTGTATGTATAGTACCTCCAACCCAGCTTTGTTGCTTCTCTGGGAGATGGGAGGGTTATGCACAGTTATGCATTAGTCATACATTTTCATTAAAAAGGCATAATGTGGAGTTCTCCCCCGCATTTTATGTTTCATCTTTTCTGCTCTTCTGTCCTTTACATCTCTTTTCCTATAATCCCATCCATATCCAGACAGACAGATAGACAGACAGACAGGTCTTTGTCTGCAGGCTTATGTCGCCCTAAATGGATCCACCCCAGCAGGGTGATTTGCAACATCCACCTGCTCCAGAGTCTCCTCCAGATCTTTCTAATCCTCCCCCCAAACGACGATGGAGACGAAATAGAGTTGCTTGTGACTCATGTCATTCACGTCGCGTTCGATGCGACCGGGCCTTTCCTTGTTCGCGTTGCCTACGCAGCGATGTCCATTGCGAGTTTACGAGAGAACGGCGAAAACGAGGCCGCGTCGCACGTTCCCGACAACAACCAGGAGCGTCTTCGGAGAAAGCCATTAACCCGTCCGCTGGTCCGACCGTGGGCTCTTTTGCGACAGAAACAGCCGCGTCGCCAACCCAGAATGGGTCCCCATCCGCAGCCTTTCACCGATCATCTGCCGCGAATGACTTATCAGCTCCGAGTGCCGATGGACGTCGGTCGGTGACTGATGGTCATTCGGCTCCAAACACAACGAGAAATCGAGGGAGTGCTATGGAAGAATGGCTGTCTGCGACCAATATGTCTCCACAATCTTATGAGCTGCTAGGCGGTGCGGGTTGGGGTGATGGGCCTCTTCCACAGATGCTAGATATTTGGAATGGGGTCGATGCGACCGGTGACCATGCTCCGACTCCTCCTGGTTCGAGGACAGCAGGCCAGGGTCAAGCGCGAGTCCATGCGGCATCAACCTTGAAATACCCGGTGCTACAGCCATTAATGCCGTTCCTCGAATCAAATCTCCCCCGCCGACTGGTTTTTGATCTTCTTGAGCTCTACTTTACTAGTGCATTCTCGACTCACATGCACCCGGTGTGCCACCATATTCATTGCTACATCCTTCGAAAAGCGTCGTTTCTCAGTCGAGACAGGGCACGGCCAAGCAGCCCAGCGCTGTTGGCAAGTATGCTTTGGGTGGCGGCCTTGGACGATCGTGCATTTGCTTTGTCAATTTCTCCACCTCAGCGAAAGAAGATCTGCCAATTTCTATGCGCCTTAACGATTAGGTTATTGAGGCCTTTAATCCACGTTTCTTTCAAGCAGCAAGGGGCGGATACCAGCGCAGCTTACTCCGCTGTAGGCCAGGGATGCTCAGCGAGTGCTGACCGTCATCCATTTGAAGCCAGTGGGGATGATAGGGGTCTCGTTGGTCCTGCAGGGTCTCTCGATGATGTGATAACATACATTCATGTGGCGTCTATTATATCGGCCAGCGAGCAGAAGGCTGCCAGCATGCGATGGTATGGTCTCGTCACACAAGCTTAGAGAAACCGATCACTAACTTCTCCTAGGTGGCATGCTGCCTTTACTTTGGCAAGAGAACTTAAGTTAAATCAGGAGATAGAAGTTATGCCTGACATGGAGAACCACACCGAAGGGTCCAGTCCAACATTTGATTACTCGCTTCCTGGCTGGGATGGGGTAGAGAGCCCTTTTTTCAGTCACTCGAATCCAGCACGGCCCAGCCTGAACTGCATCTGTGACAGGACTGGAGACATTCAGGGTGCCATCACGGAAGAGCACCGTGAGGAGCGACGCCGGACCTGGTGGCTGTTGTATATCATGGACCGCCATCTTGCTCTTTGCTACAACCGCCCGTTGGCTCTGCTTGATGCAGAAAGCGAGGATCTGCTTCTTCCGCTAGACGAGGGATTGTGGCAAGGAGGAATCATTCACAGCAATAGTCCCAAGCCGGATGGCCCGAAATGTCCTCTTTCCGGTGACAAGAATAAACGCCGCTTGTTCCCTGACTTCATTTGTCATGATCACTCCATTTTTGGTTTCTTTCTCCCACTTATGACTATTACGGGGGAATTGATCGATTTGAACCAGGCCCGAAACCACCCCATCCTCGGCATGCGGCTTCAGGGCAAAGAAGCATGGGAGGTGCACGTGAGCGAAGTTTTACGCCAGCTCGAGGTCTACAAAACGAGTCTTACCACCTTTGCCGTGGCCACGACAGACCCGGACGCAGCATTGTCAACTGCTTATCCTCCTAAACTGGATCAACCGCCGGTCGACCCATCGCTGTCTCAGGCATATTCATGGCACACCCAAACGGTGATAGCTTACGCCTCGTACTTGGTTCATGTTCTACACATTCTGTTAGTGGGAAAATGGGACCCGGTCTCGCTGATTGAAGACAAAGACTTCTGGACTTCCTCTCCAGCCTTCGCCTCCACCATTTCTCATGCGCTCGACGCCGCCGATTCGGTAAAACAGATCTTGCGTTTCGACCCTGATATCAGCTTTATGCCGTATTTCTTTGGCATTCAACTCCTCCAGGGCAGTTTTCTGTTACTTCTGATCGTCGAACGGCTACAGAAGGAAGCTGGGGAGGGCATTCTGGACGCTTGTGAGGTTATGATACGCGCTACTGAATCATGCGTGGTCACCTTGAATACCGAATACCAGAGAAACTTCCGTCAGGTCATGCGAAGCGCTGTTGCTCAGGCTCGTGGGCGCCCAGTTAACCATAGTGAAATCCGTCATCGACGGAAGGCGGTTCTGGCTCTTTACCGCTGGACGAGGAAGGGGACCGGACTGGCACTCTAGCTTAGCGCATCCGAGAATCGCCACCGCTGCATTAGCTCCCGATTATCTCCCTTGATTTTAGCATGCGCTTAAGTACCCCCCCCCCCCCCCCCCCTGGATTGTCTGCAGGTCCATGTTAGGCCTTGCTTTAGATAGGACTGGCCACGTGGGCACAGCTGTGGGCGACCCAATCATTGATTGATGATTTAGTCTTGTACATGATGCGTCTCTGCTGCTTTTTTGTACTATTATGAGGATCTTGCACCCCACTGCGGGAAAATCCAACTTCTTGGAGTGTACCTAGCATTTTTCTTTGATACGTATATACGTCCTGTACAGCGATAGAATCATCCTTGATGTATATAACTACACGGCCTAATTCTTGCGACAGCCTCTACACCCATGATAGGCGTCTCCTGTTAGGGAGAACAGACTTGTACGCAACGGGATCGCGTTAACTGGCATTCGACATGGCAATGATGCCCCTGAATACTATGCTTGTTACAGTGTTCATTTACTTCTACTACAATTCCTGATTTGTTTTATTGCCATGCCGGCTTAGCTGTTAGCTGTTGAAGCATGGTTGTCTACTGCTTCGGTTAAAAGTGGAATTTACCGATATCGACCCATCTGGCTCGCCTACAGATTAAACCGATTGGCACCGTCGCAACTTCGGTTTGTTTGAGATTGATCCATGGTGGAGAAGCACCAGAAACTGGGGAAAGGACCTTCAGACTCGGTTAATTTTTAGCATCGTGCGTGGCATATGAGCACCATGCGATCCAGTCAAAAGTCCCCCTCTCCATTTCGAATGCTCTTGCATTTATTTACCGATGTCCATACATGCTTCGATCCTACCGTCTGACCATGCCTCCGCTCCCAAAGATGAGCTCCTTGCAATTGCACGGCTGCTACTCCGCAACATATAAATCCCCAACATTGTCCTTCCTTTTACTTCCTCGATTGTGGATTGTGCCTTGAGTTTCAATTGACTCTTGTACGGAACTAGTTGGCTAGTCCTTGCGTCTAGGCGCTGGTCATGCAAGCTCCTAGGTAGTTCTAAAACTTGCATTTTATACTCGTTATGATTGTGGCCGCTGCTGGTTTGATTGATTCATTTTCGTAAATGGCTGAAACGACCTTCCATTGTGACATGTCCAGCTGGCCGTTCGAGGACCTTGCTGCTGATGGCCTGAGGTGGAGCGTACAAGCTGGGGTCAGTGATGGTGAAATTCGACATCAGAACTTCGATGACTTCAACATTTACCCATCACGGTTCTTGGCCGCCAATGATTGCTGGGAAGAGCAATTCGCAAATGATCTGAGTGCGAGCTCACTGGCCAATTCAAGTCATTTCCAACTGTCTCCAATTCAAAACACAAATTTTGAAGACGTGCATCAATTACATGATTTCAATAACATGGCGAGTTCTCGGTGAGTGGAGTCTGTTCTAACTCTTAGACACATTTAGTACGTTTGATTGACAGTAGCCAGCAGGACCCAAGAATTCGACGCAATGAAATGTCAATTTGGCCCCGAATCAGTAGGGGATATGATCCGGTCAACTTCCCAGTTGGCAAAGGAGCGCGCTCTATATATGAATTCACGGGCGAACCCACAATCGCCTTGGGAGAACTGTTCTTCGCACGCGTCACTTATCTCGAATCTACCACCAAACTTCTCCCCAGATTTGGGTAACTGCAGTTCTCCTTCAACGAATCATACCAATGAGAGCGACGATGATACTGAATTTGGGAATTTTCACTTTTACAGTCTGCCAGACGGTTTACCTCTGGCTGGCAATCCTAAATCAAACAATTGCCCACTTGAACATAGGGAACAGGAGAGTTTTGTCAGCGGAAAACGTGCCTCCGAAGATGACTGCTTGACACCTTTGGAAATGCCAGATGGTAGCATGCGTCTCACCTCAAATTGGCTTCCTGTGGACCCCAAGGGAGGTTTCACGATTGCAGGCATAGGGATACCAAGCGCCGTATACGATGGGCCACCTGGTGACGGAAGTATATTTGACATGGAACCCCCGCAATACGGAGAAAACGCCTTTTTCAGTGTCGATTCAACTCTACCCACGTTTGAAGTTTGAACGGCGGAAGCTGGTTCTCGTGAAGACATATCAAACGATGGGAAACTGATAAGATGGTATTCCATCGTTCCTTGTCACTCCTGCCCCGTCGGAATTTTTAGCCTGTCAACTGAAGGGAGCAGCGCTAGAACGGAATATGACCACGTCAGTCGAACCTCTGTCCATTACGCATTTTATGATGGATACGATGACTCCTTATTTTACCGGCTCTTGGGCGGCTCACGTCTTCCATGAGTGACGTACTTTAGTTTAAGAATTACAAGTGGAATTTCGACTGGTCGCAAAGGCTCAATGGAATGATCTACAGGTTGATATGCAACCTTTGCAAGGCTCCTTTTAGGTTCCTTCATTTGGCAGACTGGTGATAAACTATCGGGTGCTGTTAGTATAACCTATGGATTGTCAGTCGGCCACCCGTCCTTTGGACCATCGGTCTCCGGGACGAATTTGAGTTGATAAAACTCGTATTAGAAGCTAGCCTAGTACAATGACAAGGGCTCTGTCGAAATAGCATTCGTCTTATTATCCGGCATGCCTACACTCATCTCATTAATTGCTTTTGTATTATAATATTGGCTGCGGTATCTGATAGAAATATTATGTAGGATTTGATTCTAGTGTATTAGATCATCATTTTCTGGCTTCACCTCCTCCCCATCCCTGACTAGCAATGAGGAGCATTGATTCAAAAACACGGGAAATCGGAATCGAACCCCAATATATGTGAACAACTCCGTCACAAACGCCTTCTCGACCGTCCCATCAGCGAAAGTATCGAATGCCACGCGGAGCACAAACATTAACCGGGAAACTAAACACCCCGGAACATTTAGAACGTAGTATTTGACACTGCGACAGATATTGCACGCAAGTTGATACCGCTCTTCTAGCGATATAGTACTCACGATTCCTGGATCTGCTGCGGAGAGAATCAGGCGCGTTGCCCAGTAGAAACACATCGACATGGCAAGGAGGAGATCCGGAAAAGCGAAAACTGCAGGCCTTATGATTTCCATCGTCTGGATGTCTTGACATTGGAATACAGGGAATTCGTCTTCGCCTTCAATGTCGACTTTTTCCTGCATACCCTGTACCGAATACTTATTCGCATCCTCTGATTCCCATTGCTGGAGGCGGCTGTCTAACTCTTGGGCGGTTTCCCAGATACTTGATTGTAACGGCAACAGTTCGGTAGGTGATCGGGTCCCCTCGTTGAGGAAGGCCGAGAACTCATCGATTTTTGAGAGGTATCCAGGAATGTAAACAACGACGTCTAATAGCCGGTGCAGAATATTTTTCGGGGTTGCATCTCCATGCCAGGGGACCGTTAACCACTCCTCCGAGGCCAAGAATGTCGGTTTTCGCTGCACAAGCGCCGCTGTTATCTGCAGTATATCTTGGTTAGATATGCTCCTCATAAACCGACATCTCACATACCCAGTAGAGGCGGAGATCGACAAAGAGTGACCGTTCGATCCCATAACGATGTCGATATGGAGTTCGCAATCGTAATAGTTGCAAGCCCCCTAGTTGGTGTTGGATAATAGACTGTTCGGAGCTTTGTTTGAATGCCTGGTCTTTGTTAGCTCAAATTCACTACCAGAGAGACTCGGACACTTACTTCAATAATGGTGAAGAGCACCACAACAATAAGGACTGCCGTAGACCTGCTCTCTGTTGGGTGGTACAACGCCTCCTGTAGGGACCGAAGAGTCCGAACATATCGAGCCTGCGCTGCAACCTGGATCGACCGGTTTCCTTCGCGATACCCAGCCAATGTCAAGGCCGCTGCTGTGAAGGCGCGACCTAGGAGGGGCGAGAATACTCGCATCTCGGCTGCAGTACGCCATCCCATTACACTGCCGGATCTGGCGGCAGCAGATCCTGGGCTGAAGTCTTCGACCAAACGCTCCAAGAAAATGTCTACCAACTTATTCGCGGACGCCGGAGTGGCTAATACATGGTTCTCCTTAATCAGCGGGGAAGAATGGACGACCGACGAGAGTTTATCAGCAGACCGGCTCTGTTCATCCTGAATTGAGGCGATATCCCTTTTCTTCCTCCGAGGTGAAGAAGGCGCTGTTTGCCCTCGATTTGTAGGCTGATTGATCATGGCACGCGCTTCGGTCAATTGTTTCTTAAGATTTTCACACGACCGCCAGAGATGATCAATGAGAGCGTTTTGCTCAATATACTGGCGATCCTGGCCGGTGAAACTGTACTCACATCCTGACGGGTCCCCTCGGAGACAACAGGCACCGCACGGTTTTACTCGGTCGCACTAGATATCAGAGTGAATGGGAGTCGCGATCAGAACAGCGGTCGGGATACGGTACCTTGACTTTGCGCTTGTGGCAATTCAAGCAGGAATATGTGGGGCGGTTCTTCCGCCTGGCTTTGGAGGCCATGGGAGAAAGAATTGGCTCTCCGGAATTACTTGTAGTCTCGTCCATTACTGTATTAAAGGAGTGGTGAACATGAAAAAGGGGAGCAATTGAGATGAGGAACGCGGAGGGATCAAGCGACTGACCGGTTTCGAGCGTGGAGCTGGCCGGGCTAATGGATTTTAAACAGAGAACTTGACGGGAGCTGGAGGAAACTGATGTCAACTCAACTCCAAGGTTTTTGCAGCAAGTGGCCCTTGCTCGGGATACTAGCCTCGGATCTGCTGCCCCGACTTCACTAGTGCGCCACTTTAGTCGAGCTGGATGTTCCAATCAGATGGCCGCATTCATCATGATTCCAAATCACCGATGGATCGAGGAATGGTCTGCAGATCCCTTTTTTGGGGGCGTAATTGGGTCCCATATCACCTTATATCACCCCTTCCGAGTACTTCCCGTGGACTTTGCTTACCATCAGTTTGGAAAACTGGGAAATGGAATAATCCTGGATGAATCTACCTTGTGGACTTATTTGGATTATTCAAGGAATATCCTTGAATGCTAGAGAACTTCCCCCAATACGGACTGGAACCACACCTATGGTGCTGTATAGACACATCACATATCACCTTACTTCTGGATCGGCTCTACCTCTGGATGCTACGGAGTACACTGATCGAATTGGATCCATTCAATACCCCTGATGAGCTGTTACATACATCGTAATTTCCTGCTCCCACTATGCTAGCCTAAACAAGACTCAGGCGCTCCCCGGAACTTCCATTCTCATGTATTTTCATATCATTTCGAGATGATCCCTTCGTCCTCCCTCATTCGGTGTCATTCTTCGATTACTCATTGTCCAAGGAATCACTATCGAAAGAGTCATCAGAAGACGAATCGTCGCTGCTTGAATCATCACTGGATTCGCTGCTGGGGTCATCCGAGTCGTCACTGGAGTCCGCACTGGAGGCGCTGCTGGGGCTGCTGGGGCTGCCGGGGTTGCTGGAGCTACTGCTGGAGTCTGTATTGTCGCTCTCAGTGCCTTCGCCGTCGGAATCATTGCTAATAATCTCGTCATTGTCGGGCTTCTCTGACTTTCCATTTTCACAAGCCCGTATCGCAGCTTTCCAAAACAAGCAGACTGGAACCATAAAGGCTTTAGCAAACATTGCCGACCACAGCATATTTTCGATTCCAATGTTGGCGTATGACCAAGTGAACCCAACGTATGAATTCACCAACAAAACCATCAAAGTGCTCCAATGGAAAGCTTTCAGCGAAAAACCGATCCATCCCCGGAAACCGAGGGTCTCAATAGTCACCACTTGGCCGCTGCTTTGGAACACAAAAAGGCAAAGAGACAGTACGCCGTGCCATTCCTTGACGTGGTCTTTGTAGAGAGGCTGAGAGTTCACCAATGTCGCTGCGATAACGACAAGAGCCGGCAGCATCACAGACAAAAAACACAGAACAAAACGGCGGCGAATATTGAAGAGGCGGTGGAATAAGAGAAAGGAAATCGAACCAAAGTAGAAGCAGCCAACGGAAATAACTGATTTAATGCAGAACTGACGCTTCTTTGCATCCTGTGGGACAAGAGCCGCGATGGGAAAGACGAAGTCACCAGTCTGAATAATGATGAGTGAACAAAGCATGAGCATAGCAAAGGCATCTAGGGTAGAAACAATGAAATAGAAGAGACCGATAATGAAGTGACCGTTGGAAGTGTCAACTTCAGCACGGAAATGGGCCGTAAGACGGGAGAGACGAGGCTGGCCCTCAGAGACCTCGCGAGTAGAAGGATCAGCCGGCATCTTGAGTTGGCAAATGTCAAACTGATGGTAGATTGATTGTAGACAGGGTAGAATGAGGATGGTTAGAGGGAGGGATGGAAAGACGGTGGAAGACGATGAAAGAAGAGGAGGACGAGGAAGAAGAAGGGTTTGTTTTGGATCGAGGAAAAGAAAATACAAGGACTTGAGGTGAGAAACGAACATATTTTTCTTTCATTCATTCAAGCAGTAGAAATATTGACTCGTTCATTCACTCCCTCACTTCACTTCCTCCTAACCCGTGAATGACTTCAATCATCTACTTCATTCTCCATATACATAACATTAGGTATACCATACATTCGATACTATATATTCCTGTCACATCTGGCCAACTCCATTCAAGGATCAAGTCACTGCATTGTTCTCCTTCATGGAGCCCTCAAAAGGTGATTGCCATTGAGCTGGATTGATTCGATGACTTTTAATGGCTAATACAAAGACCACTCCAATTAAACATGAGGTATCAAATGTCATTTGTCCTATCCATCTTGCGCATCTCTCTCACAATCTACTTTCGCCTAGAAAACCCTTTCAGCCCAAAGCTCCATCCACCGCACCGCCGGCTTTAGTCTTGCAAATGGAACGTAATTGGTGAAGGACTTCGTCGGGATATGATTGCAGAGTGATGGTGTTGGAACTGATGAAACAAATTCGAATGAGGATAAAGTGAGCGGGAGAACACTGTATTTGCTGGTCAAGGATTATGAGATGGGGAAGAGAGAGAAATGGGTCGTCCATCTATTTGTCCAGGTCTAGGGCCATGGATGGGGTACGTCTTGCTGTTATTGAAATTGAATTGCAAAACTCCCAAGACTTACGAAATCACTTACCCTTGGCCAAGCCGCTTCCAACAGATAAGACGGGTTAATACGACAGATATCCTTCTAAGCTGCTTTTGAATGACCTACCTGGATGCATCTGTACACGAAGCCTGTGTCGGGCATCCTCGCCTAGATGACGCTGTCATGAGCAAAGAAAGGCGCGGCCGTGGCCTGTGAATTACTCCACCCATCGTCAGTCCGCTGAAGCCGTGGTGACGAAAATAGCAAACTACGTACTGCCTCATCATTCCAGGCAGATTTTACGAAAGTCCCGGATATCGAAAACCGCTTTCGCTAGTTGACCGGTCATTCTGTTCGTCTGGACGTTGTGGTGTCTACTCCGGCCAGGAGACGTTTGGACCGTTAGCCGATGCCAGCCTGGACGATTTAATACTGCCTTCGGTGTCAATACCGCAACACAACTCTTGTGGCTCAGACCGTTTACGACCACTCAATGAGGGCTGTAAAGTGATATTGAAAGATCAGGAATTGGAATCCCAAGTCATGCCCTCTATGCTGGGAGCAAGTACCCTGTTGAAGGATTTGCTCGTTGTTTCACTGCCAATGTTTGTGCAAGGAAGTGCAGCTGATCAGGGCGCTCTTCTGTTGACATTGCGCGATTCGATTTCCGTCCACTGTATAGATATTAGTAATGATCCATCCCACCTCAAAAATGGTCATCTCATGGTCGTCAATAAGAAATGCACGACTGGGCCAATTCCCCAGATAATAACATGTAGTATGTCTTGCTGGGCTCAACGAAGACTTTGGCAAACCCCGGTAGAGTCGTTAATCAATACGGCATCTGGTAGAAGCTCGCATTCATGATTGCGAGCAAAATTTGTGCACGATTGATTTTTCCCCAGCACGCTGGGCATCTATTCATTGCACCACTCAGTCAACGTCATTGTAAACTCGCGGTCGTACTGAAAAGGCAGACATTGACCATGCATGATTAAAGGCGCTCGAAGCCCATTTGGGTATTGGCCTATATTATGAGAATGGTACGAATATGTCTGATTTGGATGACCTTTGTCATGTTCGTCTGGTCAACTAGGATAGGTGCTTCAAATACCTGAAAATCATAGCGTGCTTGCTGCCGGGGAGGAACAGGCATTGGGTGACGTTAGATGTGCCGTCCATCACAACGGTCATATACTGACGAAGACCACGGCAATTGATTCAGGTTCACTAATCTTCCAGCCCGTTGTAAACGTCGACTACAAGATCACCGAGGTCAGGATTGACTTGTGGACAAGGCCATTGTCCATGTGTTCCAACCCCAGGTCACTCGAGGCCATCAGCTGCTACATTTACCCAAGTGATACTCCATTTTGAATCTACAATTTTGCACTAGACACTGTTGGCAAAAGAGGTGAGGGAAATAAGCAAAGGGTGGTCCATTGAAGCTTTGAACTTACGATGAGTGCAAGAAAATGTGGCCTTATTGAACTTGTTTAGCAGGCTTGGGGGCGTGTGTGTGATGCGAATAAATAATGTAGGATCACGAAAAGAAATACGAAGGAAGTGATAAACTATGATGAGCCGGGAGTCTAACTTTCTGGCTTTGCAGGGTCGAAATGGTGACAGACAGGCATTTGCAACACGTAGGAGACCTGGCTACCAATAACAGGTCCACTGGTCGTAGCACTTATTAGCTTTGGACAAATGCATGTTAAAAGTGAGGATTATATACAGCTGAAGCCATTAACACAAACTTCTCTATCAAATATCATCACAAATGCCACAGGGATTATACAGAACTAAAGTGCTTTCCGAGACACTGGCAAGTCCGAATGCCCCGAAATAAATCCTAATCATGAGAAGTGCGAAGGTAACCATGTCTATAAAACTAAAAGAGAAAAAAGGGAGGGAGAAAGAAAGTTATTTACCATGGAGCCCACAATTCAGCCTGGGAACATCACGGAGTTCAGGAAATAGATCGTACACACCACTGCAGGCTGCTTAAACTGTCTTGAACTTGGCTGGGCCTGCCCACAACCGCATACGCTTTCCAAAGTATTGTAGCCCCAGAACCATCAGGAAAGCAAACCCGATGATGCCGGTCATGGTACCAAACTGACGGATGGCTCCTTGCTTTTGGGCCCATTCGACCATGAAGTAACTAACAATGAATCCACCAGTCGAACGACCAAAGTTAATCCAAGCTGCCACCTCTCCACTTGCCTCGGGATAGCTGTCAAGGACGTAGGCATTAATAGCCACAGTCGTGATCATTATTCCAAACACATAGCAGCCCCATCCAAGCGCCGCCAACATGTAATGATAGTGGCGCTCAAGGGCAAACCCCAGCAGGATGAGTCCAGCTACCATAAATGGCGTCGAGATCCAAGTGGCAGTCAGACGTGCTTCCGGTTCCAGGCGGCCCTGGTTCCGGCGGGCGGCCATGACAGCAATGATATCATGCAGCCAATGGCCAGTTATCTCACCGAGAATTGCAGCGACCACCGGAGTAAAGTAAAAGAAGCCTGTGTTATTAGATATTGCCCAGCACGACAGTGTTTCCGACTTACCGATTTGTTTCGGACCAAACTTGTATTCTGGCGTTAAGAAGATAGAGAGCGTGGTGTTGATCCCAATCACCCAAGCAAAAGTCAGGAGGTAATAAAGAGTGGAAATGAACACCGGCGGCTTGCAGATCATTACCACCGGTCGCATGACGGCATCCATGAAGCTATTTCTGATATACCCCGTCTGCATTTGGTGGATCCCAAGCATGCGCCTCCACCTGCTTCCAGAGCGGATGATATCAGGATCAGGCGCTCGCCGGTCGTAAAAAGTTTCATCAACAAATAAGATAATGGCGATCAGACACAAGCCAGTCTCAATGCTGTAAACCCCGAACGCCCACTGCCAGATTTGCGTGTTGATAATGAAGGCTGCGAGTAATGGTCCCATGTAGGGCGATAAAACAATGAAGGCAGACCAGATGTTGATTTTCCGGGCATGTTCATGAAGGTAAAACATGTCTTTCACATACATGAGTCCACCCTGGGGCAGTTAGTACCTTGCTTCAGTAACCGCTCGAGTACTTACTCCTTGCGTTGCGGTCGAAAAGAAACCATTGAGGATTCGAGCTGCCTGGTTTCTTGGTTAGCCATGAACGTTATTTATATGTGCTCCATGGGCCGTACCATGAAGGACTCAAAACTCTGAGCTCCCGCACACCAGATAGCAGTTGCTAACGCAATAACCATAAACCAAAAGAGAACAGGATAACGACCGAAGTACGCGGACAGGGCAACAACAAATACACCCCCAGCACCCAGCATGAAGACGTTGCCGACCTGTGAATGATTGACATGGTTCTGGGACATATGCCATTCCCTAATACTAGTCAGTGTCCTTTTCCAAAACAACACATCGGGAGGGAAACCACATACTTTGACTGGGGCAAGAGCGTGATTGCACCGGTCGCACTACCATAATCTGGCAAGAACGCCGTACAGGATACGATAATCAAAATAACATGTTTCTTGAAGGTCGACCAGTTGAGAGGATCATGGGGCGATGAACTGGGTTGAGGGATGAGAATGGTATGACCGTCGCTCGCAGTCTGCCAGCCTTGATTCCGAGCTGCATTCTGGTCCAAAAGATATCCTTCGCGTTCTCCCACCTCCTCCACGTCCTCGGTGGGATTGCCTTTCCCACAATCAGACGGCGAATCAAGCCGGATGTGGTTGGAGTGCTCCAATTCCATGATGCCTTTCCATGACGAGTGAAATCAAGAAGACGAAACGAGGGAACGTGGGAGAAATGAAGAGGCACTAAGGGGCAGCTGAACAGCAACGGAGAAATCCCGAAATACTACCAGGAGGGGGAAAGTGGAAACCGCTGTACTGTACGGAGATCGCGATAATCCATACTGAGACGGGAGGAACTAGTGGAGCGATAGGACATTTTGACTTGCTTGTTCTATTTAGTGGAGATACGGGGAAGGTCAAAAGCACAGCAGGATTTAAAAGTTTAAAATCTGTCATAAATCAGAGGAATGGAGAACTATCCATCCATGTTGACGTGTTATTCGTAATTATGCTCCTTCTACTACATACGGGGATTCCAACAATAAAGTTGTGGATACGACGTGACAATATCCATGGATCAAGAAGACACTATAATGAGCCTGATTATGGATTAATTTATAAGTATTACCCATCGTGAGAAGGTTGATCGTAAATAGCGTAGCAGAAACACCGGGAATCATCTCCAGAAACAAAACATGCCGATTACTCCATTACAAACAATAGTTTCCCTGCTCCAGTTAATCTCTTCAATTCCCATCCGCTTGAACCTGCACTTCCGTGGTCTTCATAATACCTAACCCTTGCTCCACCTCGTCACTGTCACGGTCACTGCGCTTGCTTGAAGTTGGAACCCACAGGTCGTTGTGGTAATCGCGGAGTGGGTATTCGTGTGAATCACTGGCAAACTGGGCATAACCAGTACTCCGGAAGGGGTGTCGATGCGACGCTCTGGGGTTTGATGCCCCGTAGGGATTGGATCTAGTACCTTTCGAAGTCGACTTTTGTACGACGATGTTGAATAGAGGCGTGAGCGTGGGGATACATGCACCCATGATGATCATGTACTCTTCGACAGCCATCCAGATCACCAAATCCACGGTGTCGTAGCTGTAATCAGTTCGGGAAGAGAGGGACGCCAGGTAAACGGTTTTGACAATCCCCGCCACCATCGCACTACGGCACCATTAGAGACCATTTCAATCACCTCTAAACGGGGAGGGTGGACCAACACAATTCCAAGGGATAACACGAATCCTAGGCCAAGTTTAACCTTCAGTGCCATCTGAAGACCAGAAATGGTGAAGAGCGGGTAGATTGCCAAAAAAAGATCAGAAAATGCAGAAAATGCTACGCCCTCTTTAGTAAATAACTCGTCCGGAGGGACAAAGGGGTCTTACAGCCTTGGAAGAATGCATAATCCTTCTGCACGTGTGGATCCCAACAACTCCCTTCCACACCATGGTTCCAAAGCCGCTGCGTAGGTGAGCATTGTCCATAGATGGTACCGACGCACACCGCGTTGACAATGGTGAGGATCACGCCGAATGTGTATAGGATTGCCTGATGTCCCTTAATCTTATGGAGGATGCGGCGCAAGAACAAGGCTACTCCGACCTTGCCCCAGTTAGTCGACATGACGTGAAACCCCTGCGAGAGCCAGTTGTATTTGGTGGATTCCATCTGTTGGAACGACGACAATTCGGTAGCATGCCGCCCGGTGCCATAATGTGTGCTGATTGTGGCCATAACTGTGTTAAGGGTTGCACAGGCCTGAGAGGTCAGTCAGCATTTCAAACCCATCAGAGGGTTCACTGGGCAGGACACACCATTGCTAGGCAGATAGAGGCATCATCCCAGCCCAACGAACGGATGATACGAGTACGAGTCCAGATGCGCAACAAGACGAGAATAAGGCTCAGCGCAAAAAGAACCCAGGAAACAGCCTCAATCACGTATCCTCGATCGCTCGACATACTGGCGCACAGTAATGGGCAGATTATGAGGGAGAGATCCGCTCATGATCTATATACTCCAAACTCCAGGGGAACGCATTGTAGTGATGAACCACACGGGAGCTTAGCGTAGCATTCGTAAAATCCTTCACTAGTCTGCTTTGTGCTTGTGAACGATCGTCAGTAGTGGACCAACTATCGATCAGCTTTCCCTCTCAGATTTCGCTGATAGATATGGCGGTGGAGAAGGCGATGTCCTCGGAACAGTCTGCCTCGCTGCATTCATATTGTGACTAGCGGATTGAAACAAGACCTTCGTGCTGTAGGCCGTCTGGTTCTCTGCTAATTTCATACTCAGTCGTCATTGACATTCACACCGGGGGAGGTTATCATACTGCATCATATCCTATTCTGGTTTGACGGGCGGAATTGGCAGCTTGGCATCGTTAAGTAAAATCGAATAAAGTTAAGCAGAGACGGAAAGGCTGAAAAGATCCTAATCCCCGGGTCCAATAGTTCTAAATAGTGTTGCTGGATTTTCGTTCGCGTAAAGAGTTTCCCTGTTCCATTACTCCGTAAGGTGATCAGCGACCACGTTTGTGGCCTCGTGTTGTCCGTGTGGGTAAGACGCTTCGGACACTTTGGGGGCCGATGCAGGGGTTTACGAATCCTTTGCGCTTTTTAAGTGCATCCTTGATGTCAGATTTCGGGACTCCAGCCACCAGGATTTCCTCTTGTGGACAACACTTGAGCCCTGTATTTTGGTCGGCGTGTGACATACTGGCAAGAGAAAAAAATAGAGAATAAATTGGGAGATTCTTAGCTTCAACACTAGCTTCCACACGAAATTGACTCCCAAATTAGAGACAGCACATTCTCAGCAATGATCCTTTTCCCGCTTAATTCCTACTTCTGATCTCTACTTCTCGTCCATTTCCAGCCTACTCAGCCACGATACCACCGCCTCTGGCTAATCATCCAAGTCAACGCAAACACAGATAGCAATAACGGATATGTCGCCTCCTTTATGCGCGCCGTACGGAAAATAAGTAGCTCACTAGTGTACAGCATGAAGACGCCGGCATAGGTCCACATTGCTAGATCATAGAGCTGCGGATTGGAGATGTGGTAGGCGGTATAGATCCGGATAAGGCATGTATAGAAGTTCTTGACGCCGTAGAGGTGCGCGGTGAGTGAGTCACGAACTGGGGCTGCTGGACCTGAGAATTGGGTGAGAGACGCGGCTGGCCTAACGTATGTGACTATGCTATGTGTGATTCCCGTAATCCCCGTCTATTTGAGGGAGTAGTTAGTGGTGATAATGATCAGGATTAGCAGTGGGAGTTAACGTACAAGGAGGAGGAAAGAGGGGAGGTAACCCATAGTAGTATCAGGCAGAGACATACTGATGAATCATGAATGATAATAGGAGTTTAGGGAATGTTTGGGGTTTATATACCGTGGTTGACCCCGGTGATTTTGTTACTGAAGCTTACAAATTGGAAAGAATCGGAGGATTCGAAGGATTTGGATCCTTTCAATTCTGCCGTGTCAAAAATGAAGCTATTCCCATCTAGTATTTAGTATGACCACCATTTGTTTGCCTTAATAACTGCTTAACACCTAGTTAACGTAATCAACCACCGAGCTGTCCACTTTTCCCACC
>MVGC01000138.1:0-52480 GCA_003589665.1 Aspergillus sclerotialis | reverse complement strand
GATTACGTTATTTTATCCCTATATGAACCATTTTATCCTTGCACTCTGCCAAATGCCCTTGGATCAGCCTGTTCTAATCTCATTCAAGCTTCTGTTAGAAATGCCCCACAAATAGTATAGAGACAGCAAATTAATTAAACACTTCTTTCTCCCTTATACCCAATGTCACAGTAGGATTTACTGTCGAGGCCGTCACAACTACTTACTCATTTTCCCAACAATAACAAAGCTACCCAAAGGTTGCAATCCACATCCTCTTAGCTGTTTGTCAGAAGAATGAAGGACAAGACCAAGAACTATTGGGGCAGCTATTTATGGACCTTGCGTCCGAAAAATGGTCCCTATATGTGGATTACACGGCATCAACAACTCAACCTCCCAAGTATAGGCCTGGCATCATCCCTCAATAATAGATTATGTCTGAATGATTAACATATTTTATCTGTCCTATATCATCATCACGCAAGCAAGAAAAGAACTGTGCGCTGACGCAACCATATCGAATTTGGTTGCTTATATATGGACTCTACGAGAGATCGGCCCAGCTCGCAGGCAGGGAGTACCTGTCCATTCAAGGAAGCTGAAAATCATTAGCAAAGCTCACCTAAATCTAATGAAAGTCCTACCATTGGCCTAACCAAGAAGCTATTCGCGGTTACATGGTGTCCCGCAAATATGGCAGTTCTTTCCAGGAATGACCCAAACCTCTCTTCCCTCGCTCAAGCAATTTGGACAGCGAATACCCGGCATCTGAGCACACGGAGTCAACACCCTTTGGCCTCGGCAGTATGAAGGAACCTACCGGCATGGTGACTGGTTGGCAGAATTGCTAAGTGGACCTGAAGAAACGAGCCTAGGTTGGCTGGCTTGACTTTATGGCTTGATCTGAAAGGATATACTTCAAGAAGTGTAAGTACCAAAGCCAGGAGACGGCTAATATTAGTTTAGGTTAAGAAAAGCATTTTCCCTTCACAAGTATCTTGAGGACTTATATATTTAAGAAGTGTTTTGTGTCCCTTCCCAATATACCTATGTGACTGATCAATTGATCTAAGAATCGTTGACCCGCATCTTACCAAATAGTTCGAACTTTCTGTTCCACAATTATTCTACTGGCACTACGAAGTGGCTCTGGCGCATCGATGCACGCTTATGCACCTTTCTCATAGCCCTGCAGCCGAAACAGGGTTGTTTAGGCTCGTCAGGGTCTACATCTATCTCAGTGGCTTTGCTGTGCCATCAAGTCCAGACTGGCTTATGCGTTGTCAACATCAGCATCTTTGTAAAATCGGACTGGAAAGATTAAGCAACGGAGTGGCACAAGAACGAAAGTTACCTTCTCCATAATCGTGGCCTGCACTGGATCTACGGACGTCTGGGAACTAGCTGGAGAATGGCCATTGATCAACATAGACGGTACCCGTCACTAGTCTGGTATATAAGACGCATACATCATAGGCTATCAATACTAGCTCTTCATAACCAAGTGATGTTTTGTGGGTCTCAAGTCGTAATATGGAGATATGCTAATGCGGATTGGGACATTGCTGACACTTATTCAGCGTATGCGGTGTCAAGGAAATCAACTTAACCACGCTAGAATGGACACTTCATCAACCATTCCCCTCAAAGGATCCGCCAGTATCCTATGAACATAACTCATCAAATGGCCCGAGTTGAACCAGAAGTATTTCTCCAAAGCCATAGGAGGGCCATACGCCTCAAAGTTCCAACATATGTCAGGCTGATCATAGCCTATGCAGAAGTCGGTGACATGACGATTTCATACCGTGCAGCATGGTTCATGATATTGCTGAGTTTAGTATGGACATCAAAACCAGTACGCTTGTTTTCGGGTGCGACTTTTTGAAGCCTATTGCCTTAGCTGCAAGTGTCGGTAATTTTGATAGCCTCGGGAGTACATTTGTGAACAGAAGAGAAGACTGTCTCCATCAGCTAGGTCCTTATAGAATGAGGGAAAATCGACAGCATATTCGCGCTATCGCTATTGTCGTTGATTTCAATCCAGAAGGCAATTAAACTGCGAGATTGATCCACAAAGTCTTCGAGAACAGGATGTCCGTACCTTGAACTGTATGACCTGGTTGGCAATGAAGCGGTATGATTATAATGCAGAACCCGCTTTCCAAGTCACAACCAGTCAGATACTCGACCCAATTAGGGCCCCCTTCCGCTGTGAAAGTCTATAGAACCCTGTTCATGAATACTTCTCGGTAAGCAATACCGGCATAACTCCGCTTACCTGATTCGGAACAATCATATCAGTCAATAAGGCTCTTGCATAATTTTCGAAATTCAATTGGTCACCGGGAAAGCTGAAATTCTGTGTGTCCTCTGGATGTATGTGTACGAGTCACCAGAGGCAATCCTTGCATTAGTCTGAAGAGTAAGATGGACGGTTGGGTATCAGTTACACGAACAGGTGTTTATTGATGGCCAATGAAATTTCGGATGCCTAGGTGGCTTAGAGGGACAGCTGTTATTACTGGAATGACAACACTGCAGATAATGTGGATTTGTCGCATTGAGAATATTATTCAGGTTTTGGCTTCGGAGGGATTTGGCCTGCATGGTGAGGCTGGGACTAGTGCAGACATTTGTACTCATATTCGAAAGATGATTCTTCTTTGCTTCCTCGGTATTGCATGATATGTCATTCTCCGGAGAGCTTTATGCTAACGGAGGGATTTTCTCCCTAGGTAGGTATTCTCAAGCATTGCTTCTTAAATAGGAGATCTCCGTGTACCTGTAGCATTACTACAATAGAGAACAGCATCGCTACCAACATTGAGATGTGTCAAGGAGAGGATGTGTCTGATGTGTCCTGGTGCCTAGAATAAAAGCAATCAACCATCCTCGGATTCCGAAATTGGAAAATGCACGCAACACCTGGGCAATCTCCCAAATACACCCTATAGGACAGGATGTAAACAAAAGTCAAAAAGCTCCAAGTCCTCAATGGCCTCTGAAACCGCAGGCTGCCCACATACCCGCTTTCGATTTCTCTCAGTAGTCTGGAGAGCTTCCCACAGTTGCGACGATCAAGGTAAACTGTCTATCGTGGCTTTGTGATCCAACACAGTGGCTAGCTGGCTAGCGACTCTTGCTCGTGGATGCTTTGTCTGCCTATTTAATTACTAGCAGATTGATTGTGGAGTGATTGGTGATATTATGACCGTAACTTGCGCCAACACTTCGACTCGCTTACAGAACTCAATGGAATACATCAGGCTTGAACTTTATTGATTGTCTAATTATACAGCCATATCCAGACATAACTACGATGTACATGTTGCATTATTGATTTTGCCGCAAGTCAATGGAATGCCACGCTGTCCGGAAACTAATAAGGATGATTCGGCGCTTGACAGTTGACAGATCTACTGGTGGAGTTAGGCACACTGGATCGGCCCAAGGATACATCACAACCTTAGCCTTCCCAAGCCCGTCCTTCTCAGACAAGTAAAGCATGGAATTTTCCTGGCGTTGGCGCCAAGAAAGGGCGGGTAAACTAACTGTTCATGTTCGCTTAGCAAACCGTCCTTGATGGTAATACAGCAAGGAGAGATCAATTTATTGGCAGTTGGCTTGAGTTAGCTCTTAGTAGTTCTTCTGAGGTATATCACTAAACACTGAATGCTACCTTGGACGTCTTGTTCTGGTAGGAATTATTCTGTGGCACAGAAACAGGAACCATCTAGAAGTAGTACCTATTGAAGAACTTAATATTTATCAGGAAATCAATATACGTTAATCAATCTAGGGCTTTCAATTCCCAGTGTGCCTCCAAAAGCCATAGACTCAATATACAACCTTCGATACCTTGACAAATAAAAAGCCTTCGGTCTTTGATCCCGCAGTATCATAAAGATGAATCAGACGGTATCCCTCTTGGAATCTGTCGAGCCTAATGCAGGCCCAGGCGGCCAGCTGGTCAGGGCCCAGCTTTTCGTGTTTGATTTTGAATCTGCAAGACGGTCAGAATTTGCATATTCATTCGCAGGTAAATGAACGGAATTGGAAGTTGTGCGAAGTCTGAATCTCAATTCCTGGAGATAGGTATCGTGTAGTATCTAACTCGTTGGAAATTGTGGGTTTATGAATGGCCAGCTAAGCGACTTATGCACAAAGATGCATAAAGTAGAAAAAGAAAGGAGCCGGGTGGAGTTGATTGAGAACATGGCGGGGAATACTAACCTCACAAAGCTCAATTCCTCGACAATCCCAGATACAGTTGGGAAGACGATCTTCTGCGCGCCAAAATCGGCGTCCATTCCTGAGGCGTGCTTGATCGTTCGCTTATAGCTAGACTTCCCAGAGTCCGAGCTATTATCTTCTTGTGGGTTTTGATTACTCTCGTCCTCGGGCTGCTCTACATGCAAAAGGGAAACCACGTAGGGTTTAAATCCCTTCGCATTAGTGTCGCCCGGAGGCAATGGTAGACCCTGAGCGGCGAAGAACTCAATTGAAAGATCTAAGTTCCGGCGCACAGGACTATCCTCTGAGTTTCGGTATCCTAGCGGCTTGCGAACCCAACCTTGTTCATCTGCAAACATTCCCTGATTAAGCATCATACCTTTGTCTAGGTTTTGCCAGTTCAGCGCTACGATTTGGGCGCCTCGGCGCCAGAAGAATGATGGGTCGAGGTTGGATGAGGTGACTCGAAGGCCAAATGGATAGATGCGCATGAAGAAGTTCCGGTTGTGTTCGAAGAATGCGTCGCGATGATTTGTGTGCGCTTCTTTGGCTGCATTTTCTGAAAGTGAGAAAACATGACCTGGTTCCTCGGCCTCTGTATGGGGTAAGTCAGAGCAATCAAGATATGGCGATCAGATAGGGATCCGTACCTGGTTGCGTAAAGTGGCTGAAATGGTACCCTTTGGTATACACAGCCAATCTGCTAAGAGCGTGTAGAATTTTGGATGGTTTCTTAGGCGCTGGTTCTCCTTGATTGGCACCGACTGATGAATCCTGAGATGCATGCTGTTCCAAGTGATTCGTTGATTGTGCAGCTCCTTCCGGTTCAGAGTCCCCTGTGGGTGGAATCCACTTGACTTTAACGAGGATTTTGCGCTTTAAATCCTCTAATGCAGGCATTCGGCTGACTTCAGATTCCGTGGTTATGTCAATCAATAGTCCTTCCCAAGCCTCCTTGATAATCTCCACCATGGTCTCCTGTTGCTCGAGACATGCATGCACTTCCAAGCTGACAATCACAGGTAGGTCATTGTTGGCAAATGCACTATCACGGATTGCGTAACAGACCTCCCTAAAGGAGGTTCCTTTGGTGAGAGTGTGGCCATGGAGAACTCTAGGTTCTGGACGTGACGGAGTTTTGCTTAGAGACTCCGATGTAGTTGCTGTTGTTTCGGCACTAGTAGACGCCTCGCCGCTATGAGACAATTGTTTACTCAAAAAGTGGCCTAACTTTGACGAAGCTGTACCGGCCTCCGACCGGCCTTTCTCAATCTCCTTCTCGACCTTCTTTCCTACTTTCTTCTCGATCTTTTCAATTCTTTTCTTGCGAGAAGACATCCTGTCTTCGGAACTTGAACTGCTGCTACTGCTGTCGCTGCTGGTTTCCTCATCCGAGTGTGGCACCCCATCCCAGACATCAATTTCGACGCATCTACAGCCATTCAGAAGGACCTATAACATAGTTAGTCACCACACTCAACACGCAGTTCTGAGTTGAGCCAATCCAAAGAAGCCATGCGGTCATCAATCAACGTCAGACCAGCTTAGAGGTTATAGCAGACTAGAGGCTAAAGCTCACATTTGTATATGCATCGGCAGCTGCATCGCTGTACAGTTGGTTCCCAGTCAGATACGTATTATGACTTGATGAGATGAAGTATTCTGTAATTGGTGCCGACAGATCTTCCTTCTCAGCGGGTCGGCAAGCAGCTGACGCCGGACTAGACATGTATGCCAGGAAATCTTCTAAAGAAGCAGGATGGTTTGAGGATTCGCTACCACTGGTCACCCCTTTAGGTGAGGCATTCATGGAATTGTAAATTTGATTCAGGTAAGTTCTGATCACTGGATTAAACGACCGTATCGGCTCTACTTCCACCGCTCCTTCAGTTGCCGGCGGGTTTAGGGTCATTTTCGCAGTATGGTCGGTAATTTCGTTCACCTTCGCCATGGTAGTAGATGTTCCTTCGCTGTACAGCCGTAATATGTCCCTGGTACATATGATGGCTTGTTGATGGAGAGTAAGAGAAGTGTTGCAGGGATGATGGAAACTGAAGGACTGTGGGGGGTTGATGCCTGACGATCAGATCGAAGATTCGAGGCCAAAGCGCAAGGATATGCGGTCAGATACAGAATAGAATAGGCGGTCTCCATCTGGTCCCTGAAGAAAAGGAGATGCTGGTTTTATGCGGGATGATCCCATCTGTAGGGTTTGATGCGTTGTCGCTGCTACTCTTGGTTGTCTGAGGTGTTCTTTCTACCTGATCCATTCTGTCTTCCATTGTGCTCAGCAACTTGGCTCTTGGTCACTTCGTAAAAAAATTGGAAGCCATCCCAGATCGCTTTCGGCATGATTTGCGCATATTTATATTTGAAACCCCACATTAATGAATGAAAGAATCGGGCGATGATCTGGTGCCGAAACACCCAAGATCAGTTTTTACCGACTGGAACAGTCTGTGGTCGACTATTGAGTTCAGCATGGCATCACTGCTATTAATGTATTTTGAGATTCTCAAGAAAATTGAGAGAACCAAGATGGATTGAGTGTGATGGACGAAGGGAACTAGTTAGCTCCAAATGCTGATAAATCAACACCCCGCAGTTGCTTGAATATTATTTATATATTGCCGACTTCAACATCATCGCATCCCCAGAACAGGAACAGTAGACAAGAAATATAACAAGCACACCAATAACAACAGCAACTACCATGGAACCC
Organism: Aspergillus sclerotialis; assembly: GCA_003589665.1. Taxonomy (NCBI): domain Eukaryota; kingdom Fungi; phylum Ascomycota; class Eurotiomycetes; order Eurotiales; family Aspergillaceae; genus Aspergillus; species Aspergillus sclerotialis. The sequence goes on along the minus strand of MVGC01000138.1, from coordinate 45,540 downwards.
GTTCATTTCTTCGACATCACCTGCAACCTCCCAGGTACAGTACAATGACTCTTCCAGCCTCACACAGGATGATAACAGAAATGATCCAGGCTCTTCCAAGTCCTGGTCGCCAAACACCCTCAAAATCAGAATGGTCCTCAATTACAAGCAAATCCCATACACTCAGTCATACATCTCTTACCCAGACATCGCTCCCTTGCTCAAAGAGCTAAATGTTCCCCCTCATGCTCCGGGAACGAATATAATGCCCTATACCCTGCCGGCTATCATCCACAAATCATCGGTGAAATCAAATCCATCCGGCGCCTTGATGGACTCGTTTCCTATCGCGCAACACCTCGACAAGCTCTTCCCGTCTCCTCCACTCTTCCCCTCCGGCGACGCTAGTCACGCTCTGACTGTTGCCGTTCAAAAGATCCTCGGCAACATCATGCAGAAATGCTATATGCTTCTCTTCCCATATGTGCCCGATATTCTAGATCCTAGGGGAAAGGAGTACTTTATCCGCACGCGTTCTGAGAGGTTTGGTAAGCCTCTGGCCGAGGTACGCCCTAAGAATGAGGAAGAGGTACAAGTTGCAACGGACGCTGCAAGGAAGGAGTTTGCTATTTTGGCCGAGATGCTGAAAGGGAGCGGTCAGAAAGCTGGACCCTTCTTTGAAGGTGATAAGCCCGGATATGCGGACATTGTCCTGGTTTCCTATTTGGCTTGGCTTGAAAGGTTTGACAAGAAGCTTTGCCAGGAGGTCATGAGTGTTGGGGATGGTGAGCTCACTAAGCTCTGGGAAGCTTGTTTACCTTGGGTGGAGGGTCAAGGCCAAGAGAAGGCTTGGGAGGTTCCTCAGTAGTTTGACTGGGAAGTAAATATTGGTGCATATTTTATATTTGTAGTCAACCATTCCGTTTAAGCGCCTAATATCGACAGTATAATTGCAAAATTTGAATAGTAATACAGTTTAATCCACCCAGTTACTCTCTCGACAGTAGTAACACAATCCCGAACACTGTACACAGGAGCCTTCGAAGTTCACCTTGCAAGAGAACAGTCAATTCCAGCATAAGTCAACATGCCAATTAAAGGCTCTTCAGGAAGTTGTCCTGCCGGATACCCTTCCGTCTCGCCTCCCGAGCACTTCTTGTCACCTCAGTCCGCTTTTCGAGACTTTCGCTAGCCTGCTCCAAAATGTCGCCCGCCTCCTGTTCACCTCGGTTGTACTGCGCAGGGGTAATATCGGTTCCTTGGTGATGTGCCGGAATCTGAGGTGGGAGAGTCGCGGCGCGAGCAGCCATCTTCTTCTCATGGCGCTTCCGCTGATGTCTGTTCATCGCTGTTGAAACACGTTAGAACACAAGCCATTTTAAACCACAAAAGCACACATAAAATACATACAGCTCGTATCAACACCCTTAGAAGCACCGGGTTTTCCCTTAGAATCATCCAACAAAGTCCATAACCAGTCAGGGTATTCAGAATCCTCCAAAGCGTAAAGATCAGGTTTATTCTTGAAGAAGTTCAGACCCTGTAGTCTCGTTCCTGGTGGGCAGCTGCTAACAGGACGAGATGGTGCCGGCTTAGAAGGTTTCTCGGGGGAGGCATTGGTGTGCGGCTCTTGAGGGGTACTCAATGGTTGCGAAATGCCAGGTGTTGCAGAAGAGACTGCTGAGGGGGTTGTGCTATCGCCTGCAGCGGGCTGACGGGGGTTGGGCGGCGAGGAAGGGGCGGTAGAAGGCTTTCCATCACTGTAGTTCCGAAATTGGCTCCGCTGTATTGGGAGCTGGCGCGCGCTTGACGAAGCGGACCATGAGAAGGTGTGCTGTTGGTGGAACCTCGAAAGAATAGTTGTCCGGCACCGATGGCAGATCATGATTGCTGGGAGTCGGAGAATCAAACAAGAGCTGCAAACAGTCCAGATCCCCAGACACACGATCTGGGAAAAAAACCGGGATAGGTTAATGGTTCAAGGAGAAGCAGGAAAATGAGGCCTCCATCGAAAATCTGCGGAAATAAGTTTGATGCCAAGCCGGAGAAGAAGTCATGTGACATCAACACTATCACTTTCTTTTCGTCGCAGTCTCCTCCTATTTCTCATTTCGTACTTCTTTTAGCTATATGCATTATTATGTCTCATGCCATTAATGGTTAGAAAATATGGAGGCTTCCCATTACTTGGAGGGGCATCGGATCCCTGTTCTCCACACAGAGGAACAAAAACACCACGGCTTACAACTACTCAGCGAGGGTGTACTGACAACGGGATAGAATTTGGAAAATCCAGCTAAACATACTAATGAGCATGTCATGTCTATAAAGAAGCCAATGATTTTTTTGAAAGCACTACGGGAACTAATTGCTTGGGTCATCAGAATGTCCGAACACTTCTTTGAAATACCATGGACAGCTCCCCCATGCCACCAAACTGCTCTGACAATACACAGCACAATCTATTCAAAGAAGACCGCCCCCTCCTCGACGTGACAAATCCTCTAGGGATTTAGGTAACTTCTCCAGCTCTTCCGAAAGTGCACCCTGGTCGTCACACTTCCGTGCCAAGTCAAAATCAATTAAAATGGCTCTTGAGTCGCAAATGAGGAAGTTAAATCGGTTCGTATCTCCGTGGTGGGCCCCAAGACGATGTAATCGGGACAATGATTGCCGGCAATGCTCAAGATCCTGAGGACCAGCATGCCGCGCATTCTTGATCCGCTCCATCAAAAATCCAATCACACGGCCCTCTTCCATCAAATGACCAAGGAATTGAGGACCAATTCCATGGCCGTCAATCCACTGATAAGCCGTGGTCTCGCTCTCTAAATATGGTATCTCCCATTCAAAGCGAGCAAACTTGGCGACAATCACTTCATTGAACAAGGGGCATTTGACTTCATAAATTCCAGTTCGTAGCTTCTCTCCTACCACGAGGTCCATATAATCGACAGAAATTTTATGCCATGTGTTTTTAACTCCCGGGAAGGTGGTACTAATGGCATGAGCAAAGTATGGTTGGCCATTAACTTCAGTTTTGGCGACCAGTGCGTCGTTCCAGTCTCCAGTAGGTAGCTTGGGAAGAAGTGTAACAAGCGATGGGCCAAAACACGTATCTTCCACATTGCAGAGACCAGGGTGACATACTTTACATCTCGATTGCCAACCAGGAGCCGGAAAAAGCTTTGATTTTCTTCGTCAACCTCGGCTTGAAGCAGTTCAACGCTCGCTTCACTGTGCGTCATGTTGTGTGAGTGGTCTGGCAGGAAAAAAAGAAGCACGTTGAATATGACTATGTTTTTGAGATTGACGAACTGGTATTTTATATTCCACTAAAAGGCGTGAGAAGCCTGGTGTTATGAGATTATGAATCGAGACGGGAAGGTGTACTATTGGTCACTTACTACCTAGGCATCTTTGCTTGATCGACTTCCTAGGTACCTAAATATATTCGAAACATTACGCGCTGACACTGCCCACGCTAAAACAAGGATAGGTCTTTCTACAGTATATGAACCCCAAGAAATCCCGCTTATGTTTCCACTAGCAACAATTCAAGCGAGAAAACCGGCATAAACCGCTTCTTTTTTTCGGGTATCCTAAGGATATATTGGAGCCCGTGCTAACGGGGCGAACGAATTCGGCTGGCCGTGATTGACCAAAACCAGATACCTATCCTTAGCTTACGCCCGTCCCAAAAGATAAAGAAAAATTAAAATAGATAGAGACACTACTACTACTCTGAATGTCGAGGAGCTGCCGGATTACTAAGGGAGATGTACATACGTGACAACTAGGTACTCTCCTTCTTCATAGTAGAAATCCAGTTGAGAAGTAATTATCTGGTTCAAAATTCAGTTTTTATATTATGATTAGAAACAGTATATTACGAAAACTATATTAGCAGATATATATATGTCTATTATCGAGATGTTCCTTTAGGGAGCCAGGAGTCTGTGGGTTGGTATAGTTCCAGTTCAAAATTCATAATTAATTATGAATGCATACCATGTGACTTATGCTCAAATTAGATTTCCATCCGCAAACTGTTTTGAAATCTACATCATCCCCTTTATATATTCCAAACATGTCTTTATTGGCTTTATCTAACTTTCATGGCTTCTGGTGAATAAGAGACTGATAAATTGCATTTTCAGTCGTCCTAGCACGTCAACCTCGGTATACCAGCCTTGTGGCGCTTACAAAAGTGATATCGCCAGCGTTTCCTAAGGCTACGTACTTCTATGGCATAATAGCTGGTATAGCAAGTCGAGCGCTATCTTCCTGTTTGCGCTGTGTGCAGGAATACCCGGTTGGCTCCAAACTGCATGTATTGCACTAAATACTGCTCTATTATAAAACTTGCTTTACTTCAAGTCTGTGACTTAGCTCGGAGCTAGGAGCAAAGAAACGTTGAGACAAATAATTGTCACAACTCCGCACCGAAATGGTATTCATCTGAGCTTACTGGATAAAACACTTATCTCTGTGTGAAACAGGCATATAATTGCATGGTTTGCCAATGAAAGTAGCCAATTGCAATCCGCTTTACACGACACTTATGCAAGCAAATCTACTGAATCTCGGTCTCTCAGCCTCACTTGAGCTGCAAGATGGCATACGGTAGCGTGGAATAATCAGCTTCGCTCCGGGAGGTAGATGCTCTACAGCCTCCAGCAGGTACCACAATGGCGAAATTTATGGATTATGCCAAGTAGGAGGATGAAAAGAAGTTTTCAACACTCTCCAAATTCCTTCAAATTAATTTTCATCTTTATAATAGCACCTACGGGTCTTCCTTTTTCATTAACAGAAGACCACCCCACTCAGATCCCAACTTTGTCAATGGCTTGACACACGCCAAGGGTTGGGGCCAAGGGTTGGGGCCGCTCAAAATACAATACTTACCAATCCCAATGGCCGAGACCCAAGATCAGTCGTCGAGGTCAAGGCCGAACACCATGTGATTCGTCGAATACAGCCTCTGGCCCTCAGAATACGATCCAGTGCTGCAATACTTTCCAAGCCAAACAGACCACGACGATTAATAGCTTTCAAGAAGAACCTACCAACCGAAGCCAAAGCCGTGGCTAAGGTGAACAAGGTGAGGTGTCCTCGCAAAGTACATTCCAAAAAGGTCAGAATTAGATGGCCAGTGGCTCTTTGGCGTCCTGTAAAGATGCACATGAAGCGAGACCAGAGTCGAAAAACATGAAAGCTGGAGGCTGACTAGAGATACTACAAATCCCCTCCAGGTCCGTTTTTCTATTGTCTCTGTCGTCGTTTTTCAGAAAGGCTATATACGTTCGGTCTAGGGGATCTATACTCTCAATCATACAACAGATTAGTACTCGGTGACCAAAGATGCGATGTAATCCATCTTCAACATGAGTCAAGACTTTCTGGAATACACATGACTATACTTACCAACGCTTCGTGGGGATAGGTCGATCAGTCCAGGGTATCCCTTGCCGAACCCACCTATGGCGGATATAAAGACATCACAAGATGGCAACTGATTAAAATCATTTATGTTTTCCCTCTTGCAATATGTCCATTGAACTCACTCCATGCTATTCGGTCATTGAAGATATCGCCGGATAAGTTTTGCTAATTGTATCACCAGATTGCTGGGCTATAGCAAATACTAAATGGGGTTTCTGGTTAATGCTAATGATGCCCTATGCAGGGCCAAGAGGCTGAAATTTACATCCCATGTTGAGGGTGGCATCGAAATCTTTTAGTCCTGCCTTTCTTCCCTATTCTTCTTCGCCACAGTCAAGTGTGTTTGCCTTCAGATACCATCGCCTTCGTCTACATTTATCGATGGCCAGGTCAGTGATGTAGTTATCATATATTTTGTTATAAATTATGAGGGTTAACTCTAACTACAAGGTCGGATTAGTTTGCAATCAGTCGACGAAGGAAACAAGCGAACATTTACAGGCATTGAATATTAAAATCCAATGGACTATCATGGAGTCTTTCAGATAAGCGAAATGTCATAACTTTACAGGTAGGATTGTTCATCTTTATAAATTGACATGGACTCCAGTATTAGTTTACATTTCAGAAAATCGTTCGCTTCTCTATGCAGATGCAAATATCAACAAGACTAACAAGACATGCAAGGGACATGACCCAAAGAAATAACAGCAATGCCAACATATGCATCAAGCAAATACCGATGGGAGGAAATGTCAAGGCGCCGGTTGCTATGATGATAAACCTCTAACATCCAAAAAGTTACAGATACTCTCACAAGCATCCCTTAGTGTCCTTTCTGTTTTCCACTGGAGTTCTTCCTGAGACCTAGTGGCTATAGCGACACAAGAGCCAACGTCACCCCTGCGGCGGCCAGCAGCTTTCCTAGGGATGCTGCTGGAAGACACACTCTCCATTGTATTGACTACCTCCAGGACAGAGTGACCTCGCCCAGTTCCCAAATTGAAAGTACGGAAGTTCTCCGTCAGTTTACCCTCATTGGCAGTGTTGAGGGCCGCGATATGTCCTCGTGCAAGATCTGTCACATGGATAAAGTCACGAACGGCTGTCCCATCCTCCGTATCCCAGTCATTGCCAAACATCTGCAGTTCTTGATATTGTCCCGTCATTACCTTGACAACGACGGGGAGCAGGTTTGTTGGAACCTGTCTGGGGTCTTCTCCAAGAAGACCAGACGAGTCGCAGCCGATTGGATTAAAATATCGAAGAGCCACAACGGTCCATTCTGGATCAGAGGCTGCGAGATCTGCTAATATTGTCTCACAAATCCACTTCGTGCGTCCATAGGGGTTGGTAATTCCCGTGCATCCAGGCTGAACTGTCCTCTCGACACCATTGTGATCCTTAACGACTTCTTCCTTATGGACGCAGAGTTCCTCCTTCAGTGGAAGGCCGGACGTTGCCAATGTGCCATAAACGGTGGCTGAGGAGGAGAAGATGAAAGTCTTGATGCCAAAGTCTCCCAGCGTTTCAGCAAAGTCGATCATGCCGCTCACGTTATTCGCATAATATTTTAACGGTTTTCTTATGCTCTCCTCGACCGCCTTATGAGCAGCGAAGTGGATAACGCCGATAATTTTCGACTTTGGAGTGCCCCATCTGGATGGGAGCTTGTACTGTTCAAGAAGGTTCCGAAGAGCGGCGGTATCTTGATAATTGTGTGCGTGCAAATGGAGTGAGGGCATCCGTGTTCCTTTTTCTTCGTGGAATTTGGATGCCAGAAAGTTGATGCGATCGAATACATCCTGGAAGGAATTGCTGAGGTTATCGATGACAATCACGTTATAGTTCGCTTTGAGAAGCTCCAGTGTTGTGTGACTTCCAATAAATCCAAGACCACCAGTGACGAGGATATACTGGTCTTCCACTGGGAAGTGACGTAGCAGTTGGTCAAGATCATCGTCAAAGACATCAGATGGTTGGGTAGTTGGCGTATCCGTGCAGATCGGCGAACATGATTCGGCGGGAGTACTCGCATCAGATAGACGTGGACTCTCCATGCCGACAGTTTTATATACAAATAATTCTGCTGGACAGTGGAGAACTCAATCAAACAACAAGCAGAAAAAAACGAAAGACTTTAAGTATATGAAAGAGCGATAATAAAAATGGCCTGGCGACAGACTAAACGAACGGAACACTCGAATTTTATATATTTTGAAAGCGAGGGACGAAATACGACTTCTCAGATCTAGCCGCCTTGTCGAATTCGGCCAGGTCAAGATATCGACCCTTGCTTGTTCGATCGGAGAATATGTTACTCAGTAACGACTGTCCAAGCAAAATGAAAAAGGAGGCAAAAAAAGAAACGGAAAAAGAAAGCACTGGTTAGGAGTCCAAGAAATAAGAACGGGTAAGACTGCCGGAGCAAAATTGGGCTTGAGCTGCGGCTGGAGATCTAGATGGACAGGAGGCAACGCAGCTCCACGGATACAATCCATGGTAACTGACGACAAGGCGCCTGGGCAGTGATGTTGAGACAGTTACCTTCTCATTGAACCGACCTGAGCCACTCTACTGTCTTTGATGCATAATGGAAATTCCCCGCTCTATTTTAAGCGAAAGCCATGGACTCGATACTAGCGTTTAGGTCTAAGGATCTGACTACTTATTCTTAGGTTTCCAGCAATTTCTTGCTGACGCTGGCTTTGGTTAATCCACTTTCTAACCCTTTCATCTTTGATTGATACGCTCGCTAAAATACCACCTTTATTAACCGTCATGGGTCTGGAGCAACACGTGAGGCGCAAGGGTTTTCTCAAATCCAAACGTTCTCGAATTATTTTAGCTACCTTTGTTTTCATTGCAATTCTTGCCGTTGTTATTCCTCCAGCAGTTGTGGTTACTCTACGGAAAAAGAACAGCATGGGACCCAAGTCAAAGGTCTTTGTTCCCCTTTATGTCTACCCAGCGCCAGGAACTTGGGATCCATTGGAAAATGCGTAAGTATTATTCAAATCAATTCCCTCCGGCCGAAGCAAATTAATTCCATGCGCTTGGATCATTACATGGCAAAAGTAAACATCATGCAAAGAAGAATTGCCTACTGAACGCCACAGGATCTCTACCCATCCGGATGTGAACTTCACTGTCATTATCAACCCTGGCAGCGGTCCAGGTCCGAACGCCCTGCCAGATGGCAACTATACGCGCGAGATTCCAAAGTTAGCCCGTTATGAAAACGTGCGACTGCTGGGCTACGTTCCAACAACCTACACCAAGCGCAACATCTCTCTGGTTCGAAAGGATATCGAGACATATGCGGCGTGGCCGACCAACAGCTCCAACCCCGATCTGGCTGTTCGGGGCATATTTTTCGACGAGACACCACAGCAGTACGATGCTAAGGCCTTGGCATATTTACAGTCCCTTACATCATTTGTCAAGAAAATGCCTGGACTTGGCCCTGACAATTTCGTACGTGTCATGTTTCCCGTATTTCCTGTAACGTTGGTACTTGCTTTTTCGTAGTTGCTTTGACGGATGGGTCTTCTATCACATATCGCCACACCTGCGACCCTGGTCCGTTCGACCTGTTCAATATCCCTACATTTGGACCCATATTGCTTTCCACCTGCTAAACTGCTCAGCAATACTGAATTTGGATACCATAGCCGAAAACGATGATACTGACGCTGGCCTAGGTCGTTCACAATCCGGGGGTAGTTCCTGATTCTCGCTACCTCGCAAGTGCCGATTCGACGGTGGTGTTTGAGGCAACATATGATACTTTCCTCGAACGTCAAGGGGCAGACCTGTTCAGGAATATTCCTGACAGCAATCGATCACAGCTGTGCGCCGTGATCCACTCCGTTCCGGACAACATCGAAGGGCCTGAACTTCGTGGTCTGGTTAAGCGAGTGCGGAGGGTGGCCGATGAAATTTTCATCACTCATCTGAGCACCGACTACTATTCTAGCTTTGGTAACAAGTGGGATCAATTTGTTGATTTGATGGCTGCATGATAAATGATGATGTGCTATACTATTATGATTTAGAAGGACGGAATGGTTTACAGATAAGTTTTCATGTTGATACTACAGTTTTGAATTGACGGTCTCATTTATTACATACTAAAAATTTGATTCCGATTGGAATAAACCCCTCTATTCTAGGATATGTACATATCCAAAAACGAGCCATGTATGTATTTTTTACATCGAAACAACGCAAAATACAACCAGTATTATATACCAGTACTAAATACCGTAGCGTTACATTAACCCCCGCCATCAACAGCCCTAATCTTCTTGGCGCATCAACCAAGGAAGTTTCGCCCTTGAGTTGAGTTGGCAATTTGACCTGCCAGCAGGGAACTCCCATATCCTGAAATAACTTCCAGTCGAATCCCGCCAAGACAAAAAGCCATGAATGCTTGCCGAAGTGGCTTTTCTCTCTCCACGAGTAATAATTCTACCATACGTTTTTGCGGTCCGCCAAGGGCTTTGAAAAAGAACGACTGAGTTGTTTTCGTTCTAGGAAACTGGATTTGTCCCGCTTTCTTTCCGCTGCTTGAATACTGGAAAACTTATTCAATGGGCTATGTTTTATACTATTAATATTATACTAAAACTAATAAGTTAGTCGGTGAGTTGTTTGCTCCAACTATCCAATAATCGTGTATCCAAGATCTTCGCTGTCGAATCTAAAACCTGCACAATAAGCATGGAACAACTATGCCACCTGTAAACACTAACAGACACTGAACTATTTGCCGTTAGTTGACCGGATCTTCTCATAGGCTCTGTCTCTCAACATTTGTAATTCCTTTCTGAACTCTATACTTAACATTACCTAGACCCGCATGTATTCGCATAGAGCACTATGCAGGGAGATAGATACATAATATCTTTATGCGTGGTCACATCTATCGTCCCGGATACGCAATAGAGAGTACGGGATACCACATTAGGTCAAAAGCAAATATGGCTGAGCTTGATTGGGCTTTTGTTGCATTGGATGCCTTTGAGATACCTATTAGACTTTACATCAGTGGCTTCGGGAGTCTTTAACTGGTGATCATATTGACTTGGGATTTCCCGTCTAATTTAGAGTTGTTGCGCTTATATAAATGAACTGTTTGGCACATATATTCTCAGTTACTACGATCAATAGATCTCTTCCTCACTATTATATATTATATCCGACTTAAGAATATACTAGAACTGAAAGTCAACCTTCTCCGTAGTTCGAATTGCAAATAATGTAACTTAATACTGTTACATTCAGGATGTCGGGAATTCCCGCTTGGTTAGCAGTCAATATACTCTTTCTTTTGCTGGGTGGTTATATTTTGGATGTTAGAAATGGAGCTATTAATGCACAGGTAGCATGACTCGGCTAGCGTAGAAGTGTGGGTGTAACTTTATAATCCTTGTCGAGCTAGTTATAAATGTCTTTTACAGACAGATTAACTCGAGGATGGCTGAAGAATGAGAACCTTAATGCGGATATTATAATTATCCTCGATTGACGGCTTGTAATTAAAAGTATATGCTGCTAAGTGACAATATCGGTCTGCTATACTTTGCCTAATTTTATACATAATTGTCACATAGGTTATTAGATCTGCATATCACCTAACCAGTCTCAATGGCTTTTTGTGTCGGAAATTTCTACTATCCCATGCGGCTGATGTTGTTGTGATACAGTGCTTATCCGGGTACGAGTTGTAAGCTCGGATATGCTTATCTGGACCATTTCAAACTTGATTAACCACTTGCACAACCCGACTTGTACAGTGCTGAAACAATAACCTTGATGGAGCATTCCAGCAATTACAAGCCAGCAGAGCTGAATCTCCCCGACAGGTCCCTACATCCCAATGCATTCAGCCCAAAATATATATATCAACAGTAATAGCAACGTTCTACAGTCTTGTTTGAGATATCTCGAGTTCATAATCAAGCTAAATACCACGCGGACAATACTACACTACGTTACCTCGGAATGAGGCTCCTTCCTCGAGGTTTCTAGAAGGGAGGCAACCCGGATGCTCTCACTGTTCGTTTCACCGGATGAGACAATATGACACTTCGGCAACCCGGAGTTAATTATCCCGGGTATGTCTCGCAGCAGTGGGGTAGTATAGAACTGGTTGTGGAGCTCCGTTCGGGTATCGCGCGAGATCATCCTGATTTTGACCTAACTTTATCTGGGCGTTTCTTGTTGAGACATTTTAGTCTGTTGGTCCACCGTCAGAGGTGGGGGAGATTGATACAAAGGGTTATTGCCGACAGTGAGACTAGACTAGTTTTACTCGAAACAAAGGCTCATTGCGAAGTTCTTTGTCTTCGACCTTGCATAGATTTGAATTACTTGGGGTTAGCGGATCAGTTATGTTAGGTAAGCAGTAATGATCTTTGTTTTGTAACTCCGTCCCAAATACAATACAGTACGCAGAATACACTAATACCAAATTTGAGAAAAACGCAATGCCCCTTGCCCGGTATCAAACCCAGTTCCAGCCATCCTGAGGCTTGACATGTCGCTTCTTTCACATAACACAAAGACTCGACCAACACAGTCACATTGCATAAACAAAAAGAAAGCCAATTCATGCACCAGGCCATGTGGCCTCCCAGCAGTCTGGGATAGGGTGTACAAAACACGAGGTTTACCGTTTGTTTTGTTGGGAAATGCAGGTGCACACATTGCTCCTGTTTCCGGTGGCTTGTATTGGACCTGAGTGGCCAAAGCGGACTATCCGATAGGTCAAACTCCGGCAGCAGACTGCAAGTATCGGTGTACGCTGGGTGGCAAGTGAAAAACAAGATATTGAACCAGTGAAATGGTAGGAGGATCTATTAGCCGCTATCCATAGGGTTCTTGGGGGTAATCTGTTGCTTATTTTGGCTACGGGGTAAGTTTCTATCTTGCTACTACTCGCTAATGGGAATAGTGAATCGGAGACGCCGTCGGCTCCGAGAAAGTCAATGGCGGCTGCTGTTCTGGAATTCAAAGCTGCAGGATGCATCCTTTTGCAGGCTGCTCTTATGTGTCTGGCCAGCCTGGGCCAGAGCATCTCGAGCAAAATTTGACGGGCTTTGGGCAGGTGTTAAACCTTCCTTGCCCAAATGTGGTGCATTGGGTCTGAACTGTGGCTGTTATTCCTGCTACAGACGAACCTAATCCAAGAAATATAATAAGCCAAGATCAAGGAGTCTACTCCAGATTCACCTAGACCTAAGGTCCCTGACGAACATAGGAATAAACTTCATGGCTTCTTTATGCTTACCCTGGATCCGGCCGGAACACCTGGTCTGTGAGGAACTATCCTCTGCATTGCTTTGGAAGGGGTTAGGTTCGAACGCTCTCGTATACCTTAATGCTTTGGAATGTGTCGCATACTTCCTCTTAATATCTGTCGGGAATGATCTAAATAGATAGCCCGAAAGCGTGAAGAAGGTTAGCTGCTCATACCAGGCAACTAAATCCCATTCTGGTGGATAGCTGGGAGCTTCCTGCTTAAGCTATCGGGATCTAATCGCATTCGTATTTAGAACAACCGGATCATATAGCTTGGTACGACTATGTTGCTTCGTGAGATGCTTGGCGAGCACCAAATAGGTCGCTTTCGGTTCTTGAGATGGTACGATACCCCCTTATAGTTTCAAGTATTTTACAGACGGTAATATTTTGGAATATTCATTCAGGTTTCCGTTGCTCATGAACGCTACCATGGTAAGAATTGATGTAAAGACTATGGCTGGCAGCAACAATGAGCTCAGTGGTTAGATAAGTTTCTTTTCCTCTAGTAAAGTAATTGTAGCTCGATAATCGATGCAGAGATATATTTGGGAGATATACTGACAAATAGAAGGATAAAGAATAATTATGATAGGGCTCTGCTTCATTTAATATATACCAATTCAACACAGAACTAGCGACTACTAATATGTAAGGCTCTCTAAATCACAAGGCTGAAGGGTACAACTAAAGGCATAGTATATCCAAGTTCAATATATTGATATTGAAAATATTAGCTACTGCGCATAAATGATACAATATCAAATATTACTAACTCCCTAGCGCCCTCCTGCTCAACGAGACCCTGGATAAACACAAATGAAGCTAACAATATCCATGCATGTAATGGATGTAAACCAGCATACAATGAAGCACCGTAGTCTCTTGCTCAACACGTCTCGATCCAGTTATCCAAATTCATATTCTTAATAACTGTCGAGAAATTCTTCGAATCTGGGAAATCACACGCATCCTTCACTTGCTGGGGCGTCACCGGTTTATTATTATTGGTGTCATCCCCCTTTGGATACTCAATATGGAAGACGGGCTTTCCAGCCTGCGGGAATACATCGTAGGTATCACACTCATCATACTGGGCACACTGCTCATTAACACTCCACTGCATCCCCTTGATCACGTCGGGAATTATAGAGCCAGCATTCTTCAATCCAACGGACATATTCCGTGAATGCGCCTCATTTGCCAGCCAATTGACATAATCGATAGCATCATTCTTCGTGAGGTCGAGACCGTTGTCGTTATCGTACGCATCAACGTTATCAGGATCAACCCCGTCACAACCCTTGGACTTCGCCATATCCAGCCGGTCGGACATAATACTCCGTACATTCTTGGAGTTTGTATTCAGCCATTTCTCCCCCTCCCAATCCGACAGCGGCTTTCCCATATCAGACGGTTTGAATTTATTCTTATCAGATCTCCAGTCCTCGTATGATCCCGCAGAGAAGTAGCAGATGACCTTGCGACCCATGGATTGGAGCTTTTCGACTGTCGACTTGGGGTTATCGAAGAGGTCAATGTCGTAGACTTTGGCGTCGAAAGACATGTTGCTTAGTGGGTACCGAAGCTCGATCTGCCAGGTCGTTCCAACTTCCGGCTGCCATCCTGTATAATTACCCGATGGGGGAGTGGTTGGTGGTGGTTGTGTTTCTTCTTCTTCGGGTTCACTGCCGCCGCCACCTAGTCCCAAACCCAGACCGACTCCGAGGCCTACTGCGATGGCGATCAGGAGGAGAAGGATGCCGCCGATGACAAGGAGTTTCTTCTTCGTGGACCATGACTTCCATCCGCTGTTTCGCGGCTTGTATGCGGGTTCACTGAAGGGGCTTTTCATTTTGCTAGTCTAAAGAATAGAAAAATTGGAGTGGTGAGTTGATTAAAGGAATGATTTGCAACGATAAGCAATTGCAGAGCGCGGAGGGTATGACGAAGCCCTCAAAGACGACGCTGATTTCTACCACAAAAAGGATCGAAATAAAAACCAAATCGAGATCCAAGAGGTTTTAATGAGAGAAATTTTTATTGGGTCTCATATTATGGAGAATAATAATAATAAGAGGTTAAGTGAATGAAGAAGATATTCCCAGGCCAATTTAAAGACTCTTTAACGAAGACTGAAAGAAGTGCAAAGGTTGCACTTATTTCTGGGTATGATCTGCTCTTGTGGCGCAACCGTCCAGGTGCATTGTCATATCTAACCTTATAGGGAGAAAGAAGAAGTAGGTAAATTTAGGAGCCTATTTCTTTTGCGCTTAAGGCCGGTTCTAGGCTTGCGAACAAGGAAGAATTAGTTTGGACAATGGCAGGGGATTAGGTAAGTCTTAGTTGCATTTGGAATTTATGAGGCTAGCGTAACAGAAAGTAGGTAGGTACCTAAGAAACAGAGGGAAAGAACATATTAGTGGGAGGAGCAATTTCTTAGCCCTAACTTGTACTCGGAGTACTGGACAATGACCTTTTCAGATTGAACTATATAGTCGATTAGGTTGAAAATCAATCAACTGTTCAACTCATCTGAGATATCGACTGATCTTCTTTAATTCAAAAACAGGACAACTCAGCAATAGAGAAAGACAAACGAAATCAAGCAGGGATTCTTTTTCTTTTGCTGGAACTTCACCAATGGCGGGATTCCCCGTATAATACCCGCTACTAGTCTATACCCGGTGATACCGTACAGTACAATACAGACATACACAATAAATATGGTTTTAAAACATCCAATACACCATATTATACATCCCCGCCGTATTCTCAAAACAACCTCTAAGTTTAAGTTTCTGTTCCTGCGCGGCTTGATTGCAAATCCTCGAATCGCTGGCAGAGCCATCTGCAATAATCCCTTCTTCATCACATCGCATGGCATAACAATACCTTTTATGTAGGGTTTGAGAATAAAGAAACGATCCTTGATTATTGCCCCTGCTTCTTTACATCGCAATTTCGCTTCCTTTAACCAACTCGGTGGTATCAATCAAACCAACTCAAATGTAAACTAACCAGTTCTAGACCTCACCACGCATGGACCTAGCAATTAGATGCAGCTAGGCACATGGCTCCACCATTCGGATTTTGACACCTCAGTTACCTGGAAACTAGGAGCTTGGCATGATTTTTGCTAGCTTCGCTGCCAACTCATTTAGTGTATACATGTCTTACTTTTCTACACTACATGCTTGGATTAATAGGGTTGAACGGAATGGATGATCTATGATTCCATATTATAGTTCTTCCACCAGTTGGTAAATTATATTGATACGAAGTGGCAATGAATGACCCAGGCTTTCAAAGAGACTAAACCGGCCCACACAGAGGATTAGATGCATATAATTGTGGATATTGAATTATGTGACGAACTGTTGTCTCAGTCTAATATATATTATTGACTATTTAAGAAATCTAAGAAATCGCGAGATTTCCTAGAATCCGGGATTTGCAGTGATTTGCAATCGGAGCGGGGCTTCCAGTTCCCTTGCTATCCAAACAGAGTAAATGATTCGGTACGAGGCCGCTACTACGAAGGTAGTGGATAGGTAAGGTCCCGCCGAGATCTACCCATGTTAAGTTCCAGGTTGTTTCTCCACCTGGAGAGTTGCTGGTCAATCCGAGTTTGCCGGTACTCTATGCTCGGTACAGAGATCATTGAGTCAGGAACCTATACTATTGCCACTTTATCCGAGTCATGATGGGAATAATCGCTGGCATTCTATGGATTTCCGCGGCGGACAGGTTTTGGATGATATAGGTTTTAGAGCGCAGGTGACCTTGTCTGTGTACAGTAGTGGTGAGTTTTAAGAAAGTGAGCTTCAGTGAGAAGAAGCTTAACCTCTGCTTGTACGATAATCCTTTCAGTTCATTAGATCTAACACATTAAATATATATTCTTTCAATTATTAGACCTTTCCGTAGCCACACGATCCATTACAGCTTTTCGGAATCCATCCAAGGTAAAGACTATCAATGCCAGGCGGCAGAGTAAAATGGAAATGAAACGAAAGGATGTTCCTGGATAAAGAAAATCTTTCTCACACCATGAACTGGCATATTTGCATATCATATATCATAAAAACAATCTCAGTCATGCAATTTACAGAGGTATAGGCGTGGAGAGGTCAAGGGTGACTGGAGATCCAGAAAGGTGAACCCACAAGGTATGAGGGTCGCTACCAATCTTTTCGGCCTTGAATGACTTGGTGTCGCTAACGGCAGCTGGGAACGTCACTGGAATTGTAGCACTGCAGGTGTTTCCATCAGCAGTAACAGTCACCCCAGTGATGCTACCGCCGTTGATCTTGTAGCTCAAGCCGTAGTTGCACTTGTCTCGGTTGAAACGGTCGAGGAATCCTGCGGACATCTAAATCACAGTCAGTTTGGGGTATTCGAATGGAAAAGTGAAATCATCATACCTCCTGGTGCGTGATCGTAACAATAGGCCAGTCGACAAGGCGGACAAATTCCTGCACTTGGGTCTCAACCCAAGCTTGAAAGATAGAGTACTTCGCAGTCTTTCCATTGATAGTAATTGGCGTCACATCGCTGTTGCGAAGGTTGGCCTGGTGGAACATGTAGGGATCGTGGTGGAGACCAAATAGGTGGCGCATGGTTTCTCCTTTCTCAGTCTCAAGCAAAGTCTGGAAATCACCACTGTTTGCGGTCGACGTATCGATCCATTCTTGAACAGTACAGTCGGGGGTGTCACAATTGTAGTAGATCCGAGTAGCCCAGCGGGGATTGACCTGCATCCCATCAAATCCGTCGGATGCAACATTGGTGAAATACGGCCACATGTCGTTCTGCTGGTTCATAAGCGCTGGGCGAGTGTTGTCACCAACGCAGTTCGTAATCCCCCGATCCCACCAGGCACGGAGAGCGTCACCGTTATGTAAACCGGTAATTGCAGGAGGGATAATACCATTACCAGTGAAATACTTGGCCGTATCAATGCCAGACTGTTTTAACCAGGCTTGGTTAAACGAGATCTCCTTATAAACATCAGAGTAGGTGGCATTGTTCTGCTCTAAATGTGTGAAGGTATGCGAAATGTGGGCAAACTTATCCCGGTTCGTGGGGTTTTTCCACCAGGTTGTGAGAGCGTCCCTCTTTACGCAATTCTCAGTCCAGTCATAGACACTGGGGGTTGCAGGCCAGAGACTGGTTCCCGTTCCCAGAGGCTTCTTCCACTCCAGAGGGGTATCAGGAGGAGAATCGTATTCAATTCCACCACCATGGCAAGCATCCCACCCCGCATCAGTAGAAGCAGCGGCTTCGATATTACCATTTCCGTTATGGCCAACTTCGACAAAGTAATCGCTTCCCGGGTTCATTTTGGCGTTAATCGTTGGAACCCAGGCTGCAATTCCTTCCATGTCCGCGACGCTAAGACGGAAAGTAGTGCCACTTGGTTTGTAAATATCGCTTTCCAGAAGCATATCATCGATTTGGGTGTTAAGATAAACCCTACGATACCCAGCATGCAGACCACGTGTTATCCAGGTAATCCATGCGTGCTGAAGATAGTTCGATGTAGCACTCCAATCCGTATCGAAACCAATGAAGAATGCCATCTGCTGCCTTCCATCAAAGTTATTAATAACTGCAGCGGTGGTCTTGTCAGAAGTGACAGAGTTTGCAGCAAATTGGGCAATCTCCTTAGTAGTGCTTGGGCTGCTAATCTTTGCAGGGTAATGCCATAACCCTTGAGTGCTGACACCAGCACCATTCCTTAAACCGGCAGTTGGAAAATCACTAGTATCAGAGAAAGAAATCAATTGCTCCACGCCATCACTGCAACATCCTCCACCGACAGCGCTTGCTCCGAATTTGGGACCAGGGAAGACATCATATTGGACCATTCGCACGCCGTATGCAAGCTGATAAGCGTAGAGCTGATTCCATTGATCGGTAGTCAGAGCGCTTTGAAAGCCTTTGTCGCCACCATAGTCATAGCTGACCTCAGCGGCCACAACAATACCTCCGAAGTTTCCACCAGAGCTACTGTTAAGTGCCGGGAGTTCCACTCCAGCTTGAGGGACAATAAGCTTTGTGAATGGAATTCCATAGCCGTTGAGCCCGGACGAGGCGGTTCTGGCTGAGGCGTCGTCTTTTGCAATAACCAAGATGTTTGCTGAAACGGAGTCCTGGCTCACAACTGGAACCGTAGGGATGGCAGTGCCAGTAGGAAGCGTCGATGTGGTGAGAGACATACTGGACGATACGCCGGTGGTAGTCACGGAGGGAGTAGGATAAAGTGTTGCAGAAGTAAGCGAATGACTTGGAGTGGCCGTAGGGCCAGTACTTTGCGTCGCAGTGGTGCTCGGCCCTGGTCGGATCACAGTTGGATTCGCAGGCCAAACACCTGGAGGAGTGCTGCACTTTAAAAGACCAAAGTAACAACCCACTTGTATGATCCAAGAAGCGACCATTTCAAAGTGATCCAGGGGTTGTCACACTTAAGGACAGCACAATATGCAGGTGGTCGAAGACACACAGATAACGAGAGACTTGAAGAGGGCCTTGGTCCAGGGAAATAAATATAAAAAAGGAAATGGTCAAGAGAACGACATCCCAATTTATAGAGAGTGAAGGGCGGGGATCCCCATGATTCAAGTCTATTTAAAAGATAGCACCGGATTAATCTCCTTTGGCAAAATTCTCGAGAACCTCAACAATGCAACTAGACCCATGCTGCCTCTGGATCTAGCAAACAAATGCTAAGGTTCCTAAAGTACTAGTTTATCCCAAGGTTGGACAGGTTCAATTGGAGGGAATGTGGCTTGACAAAGGCAAATTACTCCAACAGGAAAGGAAAGTCTCAGATGGTTGCAGAAAACGAGTGGGAAAAAGAAGCGAAACTAACCGCGTGATTCGATCTTTGGGGCCATGGCACATAATTGAAGTTCAAAAATAGCCAGAATGAAGCCAGAGGAAAAGTCGATAAGATTAAAGGGGAAAGTGGAATAAAACAAAGGAATGATGTGTGTAACGTTGAGTAAATTACAACAGTATTCTAGAACTCAAAATAACCAATTAAAATACCAAGTATGAAATACCATGCCATAACTTACCAAGGTCAATACCCAGAACAATACAATACCGGAAAATAGAAAAAGGAAAACTCGAAGCAACTTCGTATCTGCGACTTCGACCTTGGTCCTTCCCTGTCTTCGTCTCATTTCGTCTCGAGGAAAAAAATCTCTTCTCCAACCGGCCCCGTATTTGATTGATTCATCTATTCGGACTAATTCAACATCCACTAAGCCATCACCATGGATCGCACTATGCGTGCCCAGAACAAACGCGGCCCGGACATGTTGCAACTTGATTTGCAACGCAGGTCTCTTCAGTCCCCAATGTCAGGTCTGCCGACCTGATGAGGTTTTGAACCATAATGTTAACCTGCAGTAAATGGAGATGATTCTGAATCAAACCCGCTTGCGTCTTGCTTTGGTGACATTCACTACTGGCCGCTGTGGCTGCCACGCTGCTCGTCTAATCTTTGCCACTGTCTTTCTCACCGTCCAACGGCAGTCAATCGCCATCATCTCGGTCATCCCTATCTTAGCGCTACCTTAGTCTGACACTTCAGTTCTTGGCTTACTATTTTTGCTACCGCTCTGGGCCTTTAACTAACTGCGGAGATTCACTCCAGTGGTTCTGACAGAGGGTAGCGTTAAGGGCAAAAGAAAATCGAAGGTCAAAGAAGAAAAAGCCACACTAAAACCGCTGTTCTCGGTAATAGTGATGGGTTCCGGACTCCCATAGACTAATGAGTGGTAAATCACTACTTTACCTAAAGATCTCCTCTCTTAGCTCGTCCTCTGCGGCAGGGAACCGTTTACTCCTCTCGTCACTCGTTGTTTTTTTCTATTTCGCTCTTTTATTCTTTCATCATATTGAAGGCATGCTAGCAGCTCTATCTTTCTAGAGAAGCTGGGTGCTTGCCTTCTCCCAAGGCTTTCAGTGCCCTTTGAGTAGCCTTGGTTTCTTTATTTCCCCTCGTTTCTTTCTCTTGTCCCTCGCTTGTATATTTTATCGACTTAATACATAATCAATATGGCCAAGATCCTCAAGGTCTCCCCTTTAGGGTGGGACAACATGAAAGGCCATTGGTGGCAGTTCGTAAGTTTATAAACTTGAAAATGGACAAGGGGTTCTCGTCGCGCTGATATGCCATAGGTTCTAATCGGTATTTTGCTTGGAAGTGTGGCCATCGGATGTATGTATGTCCTTTACTCTGTGGTTATAAGGGTATTCAAGTACTATAACGTGAGAGACCCCCTTTACCTGCCTAGTAATTACTGCTAACCTGGAATTTATTCTGTACAGTCGAGACCAAAATCAAACACCCTACCTAAGAAGGTCTCACGACAACTAGAAAAACTGTCAAATCGCGAACTCACATTGCACAGTAGCGAACTGACAAAGCAGAAACCCTCGTCGTTTGGTGTTTATCTTGGAAGCTTTTCCAAGCCCTTGTCCAAGCCCCAGCGACGACTTCTTTCACAGTGGGACCTTATTATTGTCGACCCATCCCAGTCAGGTCTCTCAGATGCGATTTCTCAGCATGCAGGAAAGCATGTCGTCGGGAGAGTGGATCTTTCTCCCATTATCTCCTCAAAAACGCCAGCTTGCGAAGCAATCGAAAAGGTCGAAAACATCCTGGCAAATAGTTTTGATGGTACCTCATTTACCGGGATTCTCTTAGCCAATTGGGAAGGCAAATTCTCCGCCATTTCCCAGAGAAAGATGTTCGAGGCAATTCATAGAATGGGCTTGTCTGTCTATTTGGAAACAGCTCCTCCGCACTTTCTGCAGGACCGAGATGTCTTACAAACCGAAGGCGTCTCAGGCCTTGTAATTCGCAACGCCAGCATTCTGCCCAATGGTGACAAACGTGACTATTTCGACATGGAGAAACTGCAACCGACCATCAAAGCATTTGTCTCTGAAGCGTGCATGAGAGACTTCGTGGTTATGGCTTGGGAGACCGTCGACGATAATGTTGCCGTCTCCAATGCAGTCATGCGAAGATCCATGCAGTGGTGCAATTTTTACAGCGCAATTACGTGGATTGGTTCCAGTTCTGCCCTTCGAGATGCAGCCCTAAATACCAAATCCTTAGAACCTCTTCCAGCATTTGGGTGGTTGAAGGAAGCCGAAATTATGAAGGCACATGACATCTGGCGGTCGAATCTCACAATCGAGAAGAAACCTATTCGAACAACGGGATGGGATACACTCCTTCGTTTTTTTCTTTCCTTGGAGGATTTCCTCATGTCATTCGAGTCTCAGCCAGCGGCTGTAGATAAATTGACAACTCGTCTTCGTGATCCGCCCGAATGGGTTGCGCAAATTAAGTCACAGGGGAGTCCGTTGTCGGTCTCAATGACCGGGATTGAATACAAGTCTTTTGGATGCTTTCCTCTGGGCTCGGAGGCGACCCCTGTTGCTTTTGCCGAGATTCTTCAATCCCAGCAGCGGCTCAAATCGTTATCGCTGCTTCACCCAGTTCCCGCCACCAAAATACAGAGTATCGGCATCCTTTTGAAACAGTTCCATGAGAACTTTGCGTTCTCACACTGGGCGGGATCTCCTCAGCTTGCCGCTGCGGTTAAGGAACTCTCTAATTTTGCCGCCAATGATATGTTGCGCGTGCATCTTGGTCTTGACTCTGGGCTGCGCAAGAGTCCTGATATTCGGTTTTGGGCTGTTTATCAGATAGACTCGGATGGAATCGACATATTCGCCTCAAAAAACGCACAAGGCTTGGTTGGTACTGTTCTTCACACCTTCCTGTCTGCCAAAGGCTATCCACGCCACATCTGCTTTGAGGCCGAAACGGCTCTTGCAAGGTGGTCTAAGGATCTTGCTGATGACATCGAGCTCCCGCGTCGGCTCGTTC
This sequence comes from Aspergillus sclerotialis, assembly GCA_003589665.1. NCBI lineage: Eukaryota > Fungi > Ascomycota > Eurotiomycetes > Eurotiales > Aspergillaceae > Aspergillus > Aspergillus sclerotialis. Next base: position 22,883 of record MVGC01000138.1, on the reverse strand, counting down.
AAGACATTAATATGTTAAGTCCAGAAGAGCAACTGCTCCTCCTACAACATCTTTCCCTTACAGATGCCACGGATGATGTGTCTGCGACCATTTGCACGTATATCCGCAGACAGCTTATCGATGCACCGTCCCACGCCCAGCTTAAGGAACTTAATACAGTTGGGTATATCGAAGGTTCAATATCCCCCGAAGCACTTGTCAACACTCGGGTGAACTGGTACCGCGAACAGGGTTGTGAATATCCTTCCGAGTCAGCGTGTCTTTCTCTCCTTAATGAGGTTGATCGTATTTTCACCGTGATATTACGGGAGCGACGAGAAGTTGACCTCGCTTCCATCTCTGAAGGTCTGTGTCAAATTACTCAGAAGGGGCGAATTGATGCATCAGTCGATATGATGGTGCTTTGCTTGTTCTCCGCTGCAAGAAAAGGAGCATTCGACGAAATTTACATGGAAGTTACTGATCGAAACCCGCTCTTCAATAATCAGTCTGACCAAGCTGCTGCGTTTGCTGAGTCCTTTGCTTTGGGATCGCGCTGTGAAGCCTATTTTGATATTCTGCCAAGTGCTTTTGGAAAGCTGCTGTCGGACCGCTTCAGGTCGCAGTATTCTGACCGGCAGCTACCGGATTGGATTAACGGCGCGCCACAACTTGCGACAGCTTACGCCGGAGCGCAAATTGATGTTAACCCAGATGATAAAGTGAAACCAATGCGTGGGTACCAGCGATTTACCTTCCTCAGCGTGTTCGCCATTCCGGCATTGATTGACATCATCCTGCTTACAATTATTGGCCGTGGACTATACCTCTCAGCTTTCATGACCTACGAAGAGCAAGAAAGCGCTACCACCGCTTTGATGATCTCCTTGTTGCTGTCTGGTGGAATTGGAACATGGATTGCTTGCGGCGGTCCTTATTACTTGATTTCTATGGCTTTTGCAGCTGCGAATATGTTCGTTCTCATTCGTCTTATTGCTGGCATTGCATTCACCGTTGGTGGGGGCCTGATCGGCTTCATTGCGATCTCGAGTGTTAAAGGGCCACGAGCGGGAATTGTCTTTTATCTCTATTTGATATCCTTGACAGTTTACCTTTCTGCTTTTGCCTGCCTTGCAAGCTTCAGTTACCCTGGATCTGCTTTTCTTTCTGGGCGAAAGGTTATTCTTCTAACCATTCCGATCCTTTTTATCTCCCCAATTATTACCACTTTTGCTGGTCACGACTCTATTGTTTACCTTGTCGTCATTTATGTGTTTATCGGAGTGCTTCTGCTTGGTCTTCGGAGTATCGCCTCTAAGTGGGTTACTTGGTACCGGAGTATTCGAAGAACAGACGATACAGAAATTCGAAAATGGTATATTTCCACTCGTGGAAACAATGATGAGAAGGTTTTCGGAAACCTGAGCGACCCAGCTGTATTGAAGCTATCCAGGGAAGCACTGCTTAAGGATGTTATGGCTGAAAAGAATCGGGGATTCTTCTCCAAACAGACATCCGACAGACTTGTTCTTGAACTCTCTAAGGATTGGGACGCGACCAACTTTTTGCTTGACTGGTATTGTAGATATGCCGATGTTCCAAGGCCCATCCCATTTAGTTCGTCTTGGAATATCCAGACCAAGGTCGCACTCGATACACTGCGTGGCGCCCAGAAAGGTTTGGCCCTCCATAACGCTTTTATTCACTGGCGCCAGTCGAGCAAGGAAATTGGTTGTGGCATTTTATACTTCATTGTGGCTCTTCTGGATAAATGGGTTGACTTGCTCAGTGGTGGTCATCTAACCGGGCTGCTCCCAGCGTCTCTGACGAATGCGTCCTACCGTATGGCTGTGGGCTTTGGACTGGCATACTACCTCATCGGCGCTGTCCTCATTGATGTTAAAGCACAGGAGCTCCATGCAGCTATCGGTTCTCAATCGCCTACGCCTGTGAAGTCTGCTAAGGATATTCGCTTTTCACAGAAGCAAGATGTGAGACTCAAGAGGAAGGTATACTGGAGAGTTCTGTTCAAGTTTCTCATGTGGCATGTGTGGAGTCTTGCCTTTTCTACAAGCCTCATCTGGACTTTCCAAGCGTCCGCGCAAGCGATGGCGATGTTTTTCGCATACGTGCTCTCATACACTGGCTTGCTTTGGTACCAGTACACCAAGATATTTTCCGGGCCTCATGCATTGAAACCCCTCCTTGTCGGAATTGCCGTTGGTCTACCGGTAGGCATTGCGCTTAAAGTCTGTCTGCCCGGGTTTATTTATGGGAAGGTCATTGGGCTCGGTGCTGCAACTTGGACTGTAGCAATTCTTTCTCTATGGACGGCCAAAATATCCATGCCCAAAAAAGTCGATTCGCCTGTCGAACTTGGGAGGACCTTCCATGCCTACACCACTCCATGGGCAGATCCAGAATGGTCTCAGCAGGAGCTGCAGACATTCCACGAGAACCTTTCACTTGTCCCATCTGATTCCCGCTTCAAACTTGATCCGCATTCTCATCCTGGGACTGAAGTCAAAATTATTTTGCGCTCGCGAAAACAGGTGCCAGCGATAGAAGAAGCTTTTCCAATTTCCAGTGGCCTTGTCAGCATGGCTGTAGGTGCATGGGAAAGAGGAGAAATCTGTCTTGAGCTTGTTCCATCAGGTTCATTAGGCCCTGGTATTAGGGCGCTCAGTTGCACTACACCGAATAATGTACACCTTTCCATCGGCGTAGGACGTGGATTGAACCAGCGGATCGATGTCAGTGGGAACTGTCAAGTTATTGCCGAAACGCTTCTCCACGCCGTGTCGGAGACGATGTTTAAAGTACCACACGAATACGCAATTCTTGCGGAGTCTATAGTATCCGCTGGTGTGACTGAAACAATGGCGCGACAGCTTCGTGAGGAGGCCAATACGCCTGTCGTTGTACGTTGGGCTAAAAAGGAACTCTTGCGGCAACTATGTCTTGGGTTCGAATGTGACATTCATTGGGATAAATTACCGAAAGGGGTCAGGAATATGCTGATCAACCGCTGCCTCGGACAGCCTTGTAATTTATCTGATGTGCAACGGCGGCTACTTCAGGATAGTCTTTGTCAGTTCGACACCAAAGAACTCGATGTGCATGTCGCTCGATGCAATCTCGGTGCCGCCACAGCGGTTAGCATCCTTGATTACGCAAACTATGGTACTGGAGAGGCCGCTGTGCCTAAAGCATCCGAGACCGCAGCATGTATCTCCCATGTTTCAGGAAACGTCCCTAGATTCCTTGCTGTTTTTAGGACACCAGCCAGTTATCTTTATCATGCAGCCGGATCTATTATCAAGTTTATTGTTGTTGCCCTAGTGGCAGACCCAGAGTTCCAAAGAGAGTTTCACTATGTCATGAGTTCACGCACTGCCATCGTCCGTATTCCATGCGTGTTCTTGTTAAACATGACCTGGATGTACGCCAAGCTGATTCAGGACTTGGGTCTAAAATTCTTCCTGTTCCACGGTCGTGACGACGTGAAACAGCTTTGGAATGAGACTAAGGGCATGACCATCTCTATCAAGAAGAACCGGTTCATGGTACAAAGTCTAGACGGGACGTTCACTGCTTTCCGGCACGATGAATTTGATGGTGGATCAAAGGTGTATTACTATTCTGGGGAGCACAAGACTGAACCGAAAGGGACGAAGCTGCTTAAGTATGTCAGCACATATTCCAAAGAAATGCTCCTTCATATCAAGCAGGAATTCAAAGAGGGGGATCTAATCAACGAATATCACTACGATTATCGTGCCTCTGTGAAGAAAAATTTTAAGTTGTCCAAAGAATCCGAGTCAAGAATTCCCATGGGTCGACGTTGTGTGCGCGGACAGAATCATCTACAGAGTGTTCAGTACAATCGCAAGGGATTGATCGAGGCAGGATCTTACATGAAAGATGGCAACCTTGTTCGCTTCAAGTACCATTACCGGAAGAACCCTCGTTTCGGGGATGAATTACTGCGCGCTGAATTTGTACTCTCTCATATTACTTGCACAGTGTCTTGGTGCGCGGCTCCACTTCGTCATCCAGAAAAGGTCGAACGCTGGATTCCTCATTCCAAGGTTACTGAAGCTACCTTCGTCCAAGGAGCTGACGTATACGAGAATCGCTGGCTGTACGACCATAAGTTCCATCCTACTATTTTCACTTCTCTCAATGGTCAGAAGATCCAGACACCACCGATGATTGAGCACGATTATTTAGATGTTCTTTCCAAGCCTAAGAACACCAGTTTTGTGCATGATAATCCCCTATTCTACTGTGACAGTCTGAGTTCGAACTTTTTTACTCGGGCTTTGGGACTGACAACGAAGCGTTTCCCCGTCTCTACCTCGCGGGCACGCTCAACAATGTGGAAGGCTTGGAAGGACCGCGTCGACTTGGATGGGATCATTATCCGTTGGATGGACGACCGACTACTACGGAGAGATAAAACCCTGGCTCCATACTGGCGCAGCGTGATTACGGTGATCTTGCCTCGGCGAAGAAATATTTAGACCTCCGCGCGGATGCCGTCATGGCTAGTGCAGATCTGGACGACAACATCTCCAGTTGGACACCTCTGGCGGTCAAAATCAGTGATTTATTTAACTTTGGTCCAGGAGGTGATGCTGTTGTCCACACCAGGTCTAAGGAATTCGGTTCTGATACTGAAAAGACGCTCCATGTAATGGCGGCCGATACTGGTACCTGGCCAAATGAAGGAGGTGGTGTTTCCGCTTGCCGACGAGATATGATCAACTCTTTGCGTACCATCAAGTGGCATATGATTTGCGAATCCGCGACTGACTTTGGCACTCCGAAGCATCAAACGGAGCAGAACGTTCAGTCCTTGAAAGTTATTCCTCTCTGGGGGTTGGACTTCCTTACACCGACACATGGTCTTTTCAGGAACAAGCTTGATTCCGAGGTTGACAATGTAACCTCAGCCAGCGAACACGACATCAAAATGAACTTCATCCCGATTCTGACAGCCTTGGTGAAGGGAGCTCGTGCGATCCATCTTTCGAAAGCAGACATCCAACAGGCTACTAGGGCGCTGGTGAATCTTAACACGTACTTCCAAGACTCCAGGCATTGGACTCAAGTATGGAACAGTGAGATAGTCAAGGAAAGCTGGCGTGATTTATGGCTTACGCAGGAGATGCCCAATACAATCCCTTCATCAGAATGGCTTGATAACGAGCTCCCTACTCTGGGTACTCTTGACGTTGCCTTAGAGCTGTGGTTCCGCTATCTATTTATCTTTTCGATTCCGGTTCCTGACAAAATACCTTCAGTGTTTCAGGCATCGCATCACAGTGTCAGCGCCTCTTACGGAGTAGTATGTAAGATCAAGAGAAAGTGCACTTTGCAGATATGGGATCATGCCATTAGCTGGCGTGAGACCAATCTGTGTCTCTCATCCGCCCTTTGCAAGCTTTCACCGTTTGTTCGGAATGCGCTTCTTGGTCTGATGCGGATTACCTCTGTTCTAACTCTGCATCATGCCGACATTATCCTTCCATGTGCAGATTTCTTCAACCCTGGTTGGGAAGTCGAGATCGGCACGAGCCAAGGAGCCATCGAGCATCGCAATGTTTTCCGCCGCAAGGTTGATCCCGTTGTCAACGGTATCACAGATATGCAGAAATTCGCTCCGGTCAAGGAAATCAAGTCCCAGCGCCCTACTGTAACCATGCTGTCGCATGTGTGGTATGCAAAAGACATCAAAACCGCCCTCCTTGCTGCAGATATCATCATCAACCAGTGGAAGTTTGATGACTATCACCTTGACATCTACGGTGCCATTGATAAAGCTCCCACTTACTCTACGGAGTGTCAAGAGATCATCGCTTCCAAAGGCCTTCGCGGAAAGGTTACTCTCTGTGGGACAGCTGACCCAATGAAAGTCCTTGAAAACACCTGGCTCTTCCTGAACTCCTCCTTATCAGAAGGTCTTCCCCTAGCTCTAGGAGAAGCCGCCCTAACCGGCGCGCCAGTAGTCTGCACAGACGTAGGTGCCTCACTCCGTGTCCTCAGCGACCCAGACGATTTCTCTCGCTTCAGTGCAGTGGTCGCACCCAACGATGCCTACGCACTTGCAAAGGCCCAAATCGCGATGCTCGGTCTTCTAGGCGAATGGAGCAGATACACCGATGATCCCGAAGGAACCCCAGTTCCTGTACTCACCTCATCCCCAACACCAGAAGAAGTCGCCCAGATCACCCGCCGGATGTATGACAAGAGCGACCAGCGCAGAAAACTTGGCATGATGACGCGGAAAATCGTGCAAAAATCCTTCAGTGGTGACCGCTATCTCCGCGAACATGAACAGATGCTTTGGATCGGCAAATCCGCTAAACTCATGGCGAACCGTGCCGCTGGCGACGTCAACGATCCAACGGATATCGCCACAGCTGTTCAACAAAGCGTCCCGATCGAAGAGGAAGTCATCACCATTCCTCGCAGCGCGGTCAACTCGTGGCGCTCGTCCGCCTCGAATATGTCCACTCTCTACAGTTCGGTCTCGGGCTTCCCAATGCTTGGCCACAGCGGCGGAAGGCATCAGCGCAAAGCATCTTCTATCCGTTCTGGAGCGAGCAATATCTCCACAGATACAGACTCGTTCCTCCGTCTCCCTTCAAGCTCTTCACTTCCTGTCTTCGCTCCCCGTCAACAAATTGCCTACACACCTGTCCCGGGTAACAAGTCTCCGACGAGCCGTCAATCACTGTCTGGTAGGCTGTCTCCGCTATTTCACCGAGGCTACTCGCACTCGCGATCTATTTCCACGCTCGGTCGTGAACAGCTTCGAGGTCTGCACCGAGAAGATCTTGACCAGTATCGCAATTCGGACGTGAGCTCCATTATGAGAGATGAGTTTTTGAAATCGAGTGTTTATCGCGGGATTGAGGGTAATCAGCATCCGGGCAGCAGCCATAGCTGATGCTTATGAATCGACTTTTACTATGTGATGTATATCTATGTAACTGTGGGGCATTCATTCATAGGTTTTTCCTTTGGTTTGTCTGTTTTATGTCATTTGCTTTGAGAAGGGAGTCCAGGTCTCAAAAGCCTGCATGCATGTTTCTTTTGCCTCAAGAATGGATTGTTTTACAGATTGTTTTCGAGGTAGTGTACATTCCATATTTCATTGTTAATACTAGCTATTTCTATATGTGCTGGACTGGTTCTTCTGTTTCTTCTGTTTGACTCTACCGGGTGTGTTGGAAGATGATATATCGGATCTATATTTTTAGTTACTAGAATGAGAATCACATCGAATTCGAGTCTCAATCGCTACTTATAACCCAAATACCTATTTACGCCTAGCCCGATAGCCCATTTTAAAACCAGAGTAATGAACCAAATACCATTTAGAAAAGTTAGTAAACCAGCCCGGAATCATGTAATCCAATGAAGCCACCAACGCCAGTCCAGGCCACGAAACCGTCAGAAATGACAGACAGTATAGAAGGTATATAAAGAGGGAGGGCAAGTAAATCCGACTATTTAATCAACCCCCAGGGGATAATATAGACAACTTTAACTTCGTCCAAATGGATTCCTTCGGAACAGGATCCGAAACACGATGCCATTCACCGTTGAAGGCGTTTATAAGCCAGTTTGATAGACCTATCCATTCATCCATTTATTAGCTCTTATTACAATGAAACAGGTGGGAAAGGAAGAAGCTCACGTCCATAAACCATAGCGTGCGCATTATGAAACTGGATCGTATGCGCAGAATCCGGGAAGACATGGACGTCATAGTTCTCCACATTAGCCAAGTCCAGCTTATCAAGGAGGACGAGAGTGCTCTGGAGGTGGACGTTGTCATCCGAAGCACCGTGCATGACTAGGAAGCGAACGCTTTGTGAGAGCGCATCCATGTCAGAGATGGAGGCGTTGCGGTAGCCTTCCCTGTTGTGGTCGGGGGTGTGCATGTAGCGTTCTGTGTAGACAGAGTCTTTGGTTGATGGATTGATTAGTTCATGTTTTGTAAATATTCGGTTTATTATGACAAGGTAGGGGACTCACCATAGAATTCCCAATCTGTAACTGGTGCAACGGACATTCCGTATTGGAAGGTTTCTCCAGCATCCTGCTCAAGGATCTTCAACGTCATATACCCACCATAACTCCAACCCCAGATCGCCATGCGGCTCTCATCAACATAACCCTTCTTAGCCCACATCTTCGCTGCCTCGATCTGGTCTCGAGATTCATAGTGGCCCAGATTTCCACGGATAATGCATCTAATTTCTCGCCCACTATATCCCGTCCCCCTTCCATCAAGAGTGACAACGATATACCCCAAGTTTGACGCAACATAAGCCTGGAAGTCGACGGAGAATTTCTGGTTCACATACTGTGAGCCGGGGCCGTTGTAGAGATAGAAGAGAACTGGGTACTTCTTTTTTGGATCAAACTGGGGCGGACGGCGTTCGACGAGTTGGAGCGTGTAGCCGTCAACAGTGATGTTTTGGAAGACCTTTTTCGGAAGAGCGAATTCGTCAACCATGGATTTTATTTTGGAATTGTCTTCAATTATTTCTTCGTAGCTGTTGTCTTGGGTGCTAATGATGGATTGCCATGGAACGTTGGGGCCTTGGTAGCTAATCAGGGCGTAGCTCGCACCAGACGAGAAGGAGACGTCGTAGTATCCGATCTTTGAGGTATCTGTTACAGGCCTGAGGTCTGAACCATCAAGCTTGACCGAGTAGACATGGCGCTGAGTGGGCGCCTCCTTTGTGGCGATGAAGTAAACTAGGCCGCGTTGCAGATCAAGCGCAGACGGGGCGTCGATTACCTCCCACTCACCGCTAGTGAGCATAACCGGATCCGGGTTGTCCAGAGGTGCAAAGTATGCTAGATGATCGTATCCTCTGTGGATCACAGTGTCGATGTAGCCATCATCCGGCCGCCCATTTGCAGGGTCAGCTGGAATAAAGCGGGTCGTTCGAGCGGGTTCGACCCAACCACCATCCAAACCTGCAATATCTTCTAGTCTTACTAGTTTTCCAGACTTGGTATTAGCGTCAATCAGGAATATCTTGACAATATCGCTTTCTCGGTTCGTCTCTCGTAGGATTAGTTTTCCCTCCGACGCCCACAGCACCTCGATGATGATCCGATCCTCATCAGGGAACTCATCGTCCAAGTTAACAGAGAACACTTCTTCTTTCTCAACATTGTAGAACTGCAATTCAATCGTCGGGTTCGGGGCACCAGCCTTTGGATACTTGATATGCCTAACCTCGGGATAATTCTCGTGTCCTGGAGGTGGTTTCTTTCCAGAAGGCGAAGACAGGAAATACTGGACAGGATATTCAGGAACAGCCGATTCATTAGTTCGCAAGAATGCGATGAATTTTCCATCATTCGACCACCAAGTCACACTATTATCACCAAAGACCTCCTCCTCGTACACCCAATCTGGCGCACCGTAGAAAACATCCTTCCCGCCGTCGTTCGTAATCGGAACAACCTTTTCAGAATCCAACTTCCGCAGAAACAAATTATTCCCCCTAACAAAAACAACAGAATCTGAACCGGGTGACCAGTGCGCAAGCTGAATACGCGATTTGGAATCCCGCGGATCCAAAGGCTCCGCCGACTGCGTCTCTACATCAAAAATCCAGTATCTGCCCGTATACGAATGTCTCCAGTTCTTTTCATAATCTGAAAGAAGCAGTATCTTCCTCATGTCGGGACTCGGCCAGAACTTGGACGATATGAACGCACTCCCTTCGGCACGTACAAATGGCGTCTCCATAAGCACTTTCCCGGCCGATTTATCGTTGCGACTCCGCACATCTTCCAGTCGTAGATACCCATTGCCTCCAGGCTCGCCAACCTCAAGTAACATCCCATCTTCCCCGTTCACGCCCGGAACCCAGGTAATGGCATGGTCCTTAGGCGTCCATCGACTTTTAAGAACGTCATCCAGAGCAACTGGCTTTCCATATGGGGAACTGGGAATCGACCCAGGGACAGAATCATCATAGGCACCAGCCACAGACGGCCAATCTTTGTCCGGCCCAGGCGGCTCCGATGAAACCTCATACCCAGCGGACCTCGGCTTCGCGAGAAACAGTATAAACGCCAACACCCACCCACCTATACACAATATACCAAGGAGCCACAGAATCCGCTTTGTCCTGGTACTGCCCTTCTGACTCTTCCTCGAACCGGGGCCAAGAAACGGCTCGTCGGCAGTAGCATTATTCCCATCTTCCAAATCCCGATAGGGATCTTCTCCTCCATCAGTGCCTGTAAACTCGACCTCCTTTTTATTCGTTTCACCGACTCCCAGGAAGGCAGATTCGACAGATGAGAGACCGGAATCGGAAGAAGAGTGTGAAACGGAGGAAGAGGAACGCGGGCGGGTTAGTGGGACCGATTCTTGGGCTTCATTATCGTCTGGAACGGGCATTTTGGGGTTTATAGGTAAGGGTACCGGCGGCTAAGGAGTGATTGGATACATATATTTATTTAGAGGGACATCTAAAGGCCACAAGGCGAAGCTGACAAGATACGAAAAGGACAGATCGGAGCTGAGGTGGGATGCAGCTGCAGGTGCGGATACAATTGTGTAACGAGGGAAGAAGGGGGAAGGATGAGAATGAATGAAAGAATCAAGCCATTTTATTTAAGAGAAGAGAGAGCAAGCGTCGAGGCAAGCATAAATGCGGAGGAGACAGGAGAGTTGGTGAAGACGATGGAGGAGGGAAGTTCGTCGGGCTTGGCATGATGAAGCTCTCTATTGATGGATTTATTGAGGCTCTCTTTGGGATCAAACCCTCTGCCTGTCTCAAATACTCCGATTTGCTGTCCCTTCCGTGTTTTCCTACATGCGACTCGTACTCTTCTTTGTTTTCCAAGAGTGATTATATGACATATCGACCCGAGAACTCTGGATTGAGGCTTCTTGGAGGACACGAGCCAAAAGCTTCTTCAATACAGCAAGCCCTATTTATTGTATTCAATAATAACCTCAAGTGGTCAAGAAAAGATGGCCTGTACATTTGATACAATCCCAACAAATCTATAAGTTATTCATCCATTTTATGTAGAATTACTCGTCATAGTAAACCCCATCTTTCATCCAGTTGCGCCTGCTCCCAAATCACCTCGACAAAGCAATATCATCAATTCTCATGATCATTTTCACCGTCTCCGCCGCCAGTTCAATGGAGCTGGTGCTCACAAGCAACGGTTGTAGAATGTTTTCCTCCGTAATGTCATCCTTTACACCCCCGCTGCGGATGCTGACACCGGCATTGTGCTGGCCCTGTGCATGACGGTGTCGCAAATCAGTGACCACCTTGATCGAGTTAAGTCCCGCGTTCTCCGCAAGAGTGGTGGGGATGATCTCCATAGCATCAGCGAACGCCTTAAAGCAGATCGCTTCAGTTCCGGTGAGTTCGCGAGCGCGCATGGAGAGAGCGTGGGCAACTTCAATTTCTGGGGCGCCACCACCAGCAATGAGAGCGCGCTTCTTCACCAAACAGCGGATGACACACAGTGCGTCATGGAGTGATCGCTCGGCTTCATCAAGGATGAGATTGTTGGCACCGCGAGCGACAATAGAAACAGTCTGGTTAGAAATGGTGGGAGGGATCTTGATTCCGGTGATCTTAACATAGCGGGCACCGGAGGACTGAACTTCTTCCACGAGATCGGCAGTGCCGAGTTTATCTTCGGTGAAGGAGTCGACATTGGCCACCGGCTTGCAGCCAAGAGACTTACACAAGAACTCAACCTCGTCTCGCTCAATATCCTTCACTGCAAGGATCTTGAGTCGCGAAAGGAAATGAAGAGATAGATCATTAACAGCATCGCGGAGAATTGATTTCTGGATGAGAAGGACATTGCACTTGGTTTTCTGGATCTTCTTAACCATGTTGAGGAGGTATTGACGCTCCTCCTTGAGAATCTTATCCATCTGGCGATAGTCGTTGACGACGATTTGGTTCTCCATCTGCAATATGTGAGTGTTATACATTCATAGTACACTGAGGAAGACATAGACGTACGTCAGGCTTGGGTGGGCTAAGCTGGAATTGAATCAAACCTATCCGAGCTTTCTCCATCCGGACTGGACCACCACTGTTCTTGATCACCGGCTGGTTCAAGACAAGGCCATCAACCATCTCACTATCCTCAATCGTACCACCGACCTTCTTAACAACCCGGATATTGCGCAAATCCACATTATCTGCGGTTTTGGGGTCGACAACCTTCAGCACGGAATCAACAGCCATGGGTCCAAGCAAGCCAGCATGCTGCGACACGATTTTCGAGGAGAGAGACGTCGACGCAGCCTGAAGGAGTGTGGCGCGGTCCATCAGATTAATCGGACGAGACATGTTATGGAGTATCTCGACAGCTGCGCCCGCAGCTCGTTGGAAGGATTCTGAGATGACGGTGGGATGGATGCCCTTGGACAACAATCGATCGGCGGCCGCCAGTAAACTGCCTGCGATAACAACAACGGAGGTTGTCCCATCACCCGCCTCAACATCCTGGGCAGAACTCAGATCAACCAGCATCCTTGCCGCCGGGTGCATAACGCTCATATCCCTCAGCATAGTGTTTCCATCGTTCGTCTGCGGGGGTCAGCATTGGGGTTGTTGAAACAGAGTGGAGGGAGCCGTACGATGATCGTGTTTCCTTTCGGTGTTTGAATCTATGCATATTAGTATTTATTTCAAATATACAGGAGACAAACTCACCATCTTATCCATTCCTCTGGGTCCCAAGGACTGTTGGTCTCGTTAGCCCCTCATCGTTAAATCCCATCATTTCTAAGCATTCATACCGTTCGGATAGCATCAGCGACGGCTGTTGATAAGTTAGCATAATTATTCTCATCAGTATGACCTAGTAGATACCTCTCGCTGCCAGAATATTGGCCGTCCGCACCGCCATTGGCTTCTCCTTGTCCTGCCAGACTATCAGCACCGCCCACACTTAACAATTGAGTCTGCCGGCGCGCACCTTGAAGGAGTTATTTCCAGGAGCACCCTGGGACACTGCAGCCGCCATCTTCTATGTATCTATTCAGCAGCAGACTAGATAGAAAGGGAAAGATAGAGAAGGGAAGGGGGAAAAGCAGAGAAAGAAACAATTCTGGGAATTTCTTTGAAGGTGGACTTGGGCGGTGAAGCTTGGCATTTCACTAGTCAGCAACAGCTCACTCGGAGCTCTTCATCATTCATTCATTCATTCATCTTTCATCATCTTCCCCTTCCATAACTCACCTTCATCCATCAGTCTCATTAATTAATCAGATACTATCTCCTTGATTGTCACTCTCCTTTTTGCGATACTAAATAATACGACTTTAAACCCCTCTTTACCCTTTACTAGAGGCCACCTCTCACCATGCCTAGCGCCACGGGAGAGAGCTGGGAGAAGTACCGCAAGAACTTTGCGGATGAGGAACAAGAAGAGAAGAAAATTACGCCTCTAACAGATGAGTATGCTGTCATGGTTGATCTTTAAACTGAAAGTCGGTGGCTGACTTGACGCAGTGATATCCAAGTCCTCAAGACCTACGGAGCCGCCCCCTACGCGACTGCCTTGAAGAAACTCGAAAAACAGATCAATGAGAAACAAGCTAGTGTAAATGAGAAGATTGGTGTCAAGGTATTTCCGTCGACCTTACTCCGTAGGATGATTCTGACACGCGCAGGAATCCGACACTGGTCTCGCACCACCACACCTTTGGGATGTTGCTGCGGATCGACAACGCATGGCAGAAGAACAACCGCTACAGGTGGCTCGCTGTACGAAGATCATCCAAGATGAGAAGGATTCGGATAAGGGCAAATACGTCATCAACGTCAAACAGATTGCCAAATTTGTTGTCAATCTAGGGGAGCGAGTGAGTCCTACGGATATTGAGGAGGGTATGAGAGTTGGGTAGGTTACTGTTACTTTTGTTCTTTCTACTTATGCTAATGGGATATTAGAGTGGATCGGAATAAGTACCAGATCATGCTACCACTCCCTCCCAAGATCGACCCCAGCGTAACAATGATGACGGTCGAAGATAAACCTGACGTTACATACGGCGATGTTGGTGGATGCAAAGAGCAGATTGAGAAGCTGCGAGAAGTCGTCGAGATGCCATTACTTTCTCCGGAGCGTTTTGTTAATCTCGGTATTGATCCGCCCAAGGGAGCTCTCTTATACGGACCCCCAGGAACTGGAAAGACTCTCTGTGCACGAGCCGTCGCTAATAGGACCGATGCTACATTTATCCGTGTCATTGGAAGTGAATTGGTGCAGAAATACGTTGGTGAAGGTGCTCGAATGGTCCGAGAACTTTTCGAGATGGCACGAACCAAGAAGGCCTGCATTATCTTCTTTGATGAAATCGATGCTGTCGGTGGTGCTCGGTTTGATGATGGCGCCGGTGGTGACAATGAAGTTCAACGGACCATGTTGGAACTGATCACCCAATTGGATGGTTTCGATGCTCGCGGTAACATCAAAGTCATGTTCGCCACTAACCGGCCGTCTACTCTGGATCCTGCTTTGATGCGCCCTGGACGTATTGACCGCAAGATTGAATTCTCTCTCCCGGACGTTGAGGGACGGGCCAATATCCTTCGGATTCACGCCAAGAGCATGTCTGTGGAGAGAGACATCCGGTGGGAGTTGATCTCTCGACTATGCCCGAACTCGACAGGTGCCGAGTTGCGAAGTGTTGCGACAGAAGCCGGCATGTTTGCGATCCGGGCTCGAAGGAAGGTCGCGACAGAGAAGGATTTCTTGGGGGCAGTGGACAAGGTGATCAAGGGTAACTTGAAGTTCAACTCGACGGCTACGTACATGCAGTATAACTAGATGTATCATTAGTTAGGGGTCTATAATACTATTTTATTCTGTTTTATGTATCTGTCAACTTTGCCTATTTTCTATCCGAATTCGGGTAAACGATTCCCGGACACGTGCAGTTCCGGCCTCGGCCAATCAGCGGCTGCCGGCTGACCGAGGTGATTACTTCTGCCTGGCCTCTGATTGGCCGGTCTAACCCCGATCTGCTCCGTTCGGCAAGCAGGTTTGCTTATGTCAGCCTCAGACTTCTTGCAGCTTCATCCATCACCACCAGAGCCGTTCTGTCTGTCCAGTCTTCCACCTTCTCTAAAGGAAAAAAGTCCCCCTTTTTTCTTTTCACCATCATCATGAGCTCCCTGAGCTTGAGGAGCCTGGCTCCTGCCTCCAAGGTCTGTTGTTCCTTTGCTGTACCCTCGACAGCTTCACGTCACTCGATCCCTTCGGCTATCCAGACTGACATCTGTCTGTAGATTTCCCGCGCTTTGAATCAAAGACGCCTTTTCTCCTCTTCCCGCCCTGCTGGTATGCTTTGAAATTGTGAATTGTCCCTTCCGGATGCACTAACCTTTCTTCCGCAAGCCCGAATCTTCGGCAATGGTCCATTGCGCGCAAAGGAGGCCAATGGCTACATCTCTGAGAAGTACCCGGTGATTGTAAGTTGACTTGGGTAGGGTGGAAAATGGTGATTCTTACATTCAATTTCCCAGGATCACGAGTACGATGCCGTTGTCGTAGGTGCTGGTGGTGCCGGTCTCCGTGCTGCTTTCGGTCTCGCGGAAGCTGGTTTCAACACCGCCTGTGTCTCCAAACTCTTCCCTACCCGATCTCACACCGTCGCTGCTCAGGGTGGTATCAATGCTGCTCTTGGAAAGTACGTGGCTTCCATCGGTATTCTCAAATACAATCGGGCTAACTCGACTACAGCATGCATCAGGATGACTGGAGGTGGCACATGTACGATACTGTAAAGGGCTCCGACTGGCTGGGTGACCAGGATGCTATCCACTATATGACCAGGGAGGCTCCCGCTAGTGTTCGCGAGCTCGAGGGCTACGGATGCCCATTCTCGCGTACCGAGGACGGTCGCATTTACCAGCGTGCCTTCGGTGGACAATCGAAGGAGTACGGAAAGGGCGGCCAGGCTTACCGATGCTGCGCTGCTGCGGACCGTACCGGTCACGCCCTCCTTCATACCCTCTACGGTCAATCTCTTCGTCACAATACCAACTACTTCATAGAATACTTCGCCCTTGACTTGCTGATGGAGGATGGCGAGTGCCGCGGTATCATCGCCTATAACCAGGAAGACGGTACCCTTCACCGTTTCAAGGCCCACCACACCGTCCTGGCCACTGGTGGCTATGGACGAGCCTACTTCAGCTGCACTTCCGCTCACACTTGCACTGGTGACGGTATGGCCATGGTTGCTCGTGCTGGTCTGCCCAACCAGGATCTGGAGTTCGTCCAGTTCCATCCTACCGGTATTTACGGTGCTGGTTGCTTGATTACTGAGGGTTCCCGTGGCGAGGGTGGCTACCTGCTCAACTCTGAGGGTGAGCGCTTCATGGAACGATATGCCCCTACTGCCAAGGATCTGGCGTCCCGTGACGTCGTCTCGCGGTCCATGACTCTCGAAATCCGCGAGGGCCGTGGTGTTGGCCCTGAGAAGGATCACATCTACCTGCAGCTGAGCCACCTGCCTGCTCAGCTCCTCCATGAGCGTCTTCCCGGTATCTCTGAGACCGCTTCGATTTTCGCTGGTGTCGACGTCACCAAACAGCCCATCCCTGTTTTGCCCACCGTTCACTACAACATGGGTGGTATTCCCACCAAGTACACCGGTGAAGTCTTGACTGTCGATGAGCAGGGTAAGGATAAGGTCGTTAAGGGTCTATATGCTTGCGGTGAGGCCGCCTGTGTCTCTGTCCACGGCGCCAACCGCTTGGGTGCCAACTCTCTCCTTGATCTGATTGTCTTCGGCCGTGCTGTCTCTCACCGTGTCCGTGACATCGCCACCCCTGGCGCGCCTCACCGTGAATTGAGCTCCGATGCTGGTGCCGAGTCGATCAAGGACCTCGACATGGTCCGCACCGCCGAGGGCCCCAAGTCCACCTTCGATATCCGTAATGCTATGCAGAGGACCATGCAGTCTGACGTCAGCGTCTTCCGTACTCAAGAGAGCTTGGACGAGGGTGTCGAAAAGATCACTAAGGTCGACCAGATGTTCGACCAGGTCGGTACCAAGGACCGCAGCATGATCTGGAACTCCGACTTGACGGAAACCCTGGAGCTCCGTAACTTGTTGACTTGCGCGTAAGTATTGCCGATGAAGAATATCACGACGCCAAACTAACTACATCAGATCTCAAACCGCCGTCGCCGCCGCTAACCGCAAGGAATCCCGTGGTGCCCACGCCCGCGAAGACTTCCCCGAGCGTGATGATGAGAACTGGATGAAGCACACTCTCACGTGGCAGAAGACTCCCCACGGCAAGGTTGACCTGTCCTTCCGAGCCGTAGAGGACAACACCCTGGATCCCGCCGAGTGCAAGTCGGTACCACCATTCAAGCGTACCTACTAAGCGAGCAGGATGACAAGTGTGTATAATTATTTTCATTTAATTGGCTGATTGAGGTCTGGCAGAAGCAGTGCCTAAGCGACAGACACCTTTAGGGAGTCCGAATGGAAGTACCGCTGGCCAAGGCATGAAAATATGCTTCAGAGTGTGTTTTAGACTTATTTGTATATCCATTTCAGGCGATGAGATCGTTGTGTACTCATGTTGTTGTCCCTTTAGCAGTTTTCCTTACCGTTACCATACAATGGAGTTTCTTTTGTGTTCAATGGCAGTTCTGGTATTTACATGCAGGGTCCAACCGTGCTTTCTATATATTAGGCTGCTTGCTTGCTTATAGTGTAGCTGTCTCGCCCGTTCCTAATGGCAATAACATAGGTTTTACATGGATCCTATGCCATTATACAAACAATGACGGTTGATATTACTTTTTTCAGGCATAATACAAGTTCTATATACTAGCTCAATATATAAGTAGTGTGTTAATCTCGACGCGATGACCCGGTCAAGGTCCCCGGGGATGATGTTATAAGATGTAGGTAGTCTGGTACTAAACCTCGTAACTTAGCTTATATATTAAGGTGGTCAATGTGGAACAAAAGAGAGGTAGATAGAACCATGCCTGTACGTAATGCTACTTGTTATATCGTCATCGAGAAGACTCAGGACTTGGTACAATTCAACTGACACCTGTAGTGACGAAACGACTCGCCCAACGTAATTCCTTCGTTTTAGCTTATTGATATTTAAGGAGACAAGTCGTGTACTCGATCTCAATTCTCCCATCACTTACTTCCTCGAGGTCCTTTTTGGGTCAATCGGACACCATTATGGCCATCACCACAGCAGTCGAAATCAAAAATACGCGTTGCACCAAGGACTTCATATCAAACCTGCCTATTGAGCTAATCCTCATTATAGCAGCCTACCTCTCACCCCGCTCGCTCAACGCCTGGGTACTGAGCTGCAAGCACTTCTGGAGAACCCTATCGGTCATTCTATACCTGTCTACACTCAATGCTCGCTTCGACGGCAAACAAGTAATAGCCTGGGCAGCAAACCACGGCAATGTCACCTGTCTGAAAAAAATTTTAGGCCTCTACTATCCCGCCGACTATCTCCACGGCAAAGGCGGGTTGGAACTGCTCCATAAAGCTGTGTGTCGCGGGCAAGAGAGCGTCGTCCGTTTCCTGTTAGATAAAGGAGTTTGCCCTAATATAACTTCTGGAGGTCATGGTCTCAGCGAACGAAAGAGAAAACCGCCGTTGATTTGCGCAGTCGATTGCCAGGACAATGCAATTATTGTTGAAATGCTTCTTGATGCCGGAGCAGATAGTTCTGCTGTCTTCTCTAGAAATGGCACAAACGCACTCCAACACGCAGCTATTAAAGGCCATAATTCCATTGCCAAAGTGCTTATCAAGCGCGGATTCGATGTTGATTATAGAGACAATGCGTGCGAAACGGCGCTATTCAAAGCTGCTCGGAATGGGCATGTTAAACTTGTACGAATATTAGTATCCTCGGGCGCGAAGGTGAATGTTCGGAACGATGTAGGGGGCAGACCATTACATTATGCACTTACGGAAGGATACCTAAAGATCGCTGAGGTGTTACTATTCGAGGGAGGTGCGAGCGGAACAGATTACGAGATGAAAGGCAGGACACCGCTACATTATGCGGCGTGGTGGGGATTTCTGTCTCTATGTCGATATCTTCTTGAGCAAAGCGGAGCAGATGTAAATGCTGCCGTGCCTAGCCCAAAGACTCCGTTACATTCTGCTCTAGTGAGTCCGATCAAAAACGCAGATGTGGTAAAGTTGCTTTTGGATTCAGGGGCGAGGTACTTACTTGGAAATTGGATTTCGAGAACAGAAACGCCGCTGTATTGCGCTATGTGGTCACGCGATCGTGAGAAGATTCGCCTTCTACTTGATGCTGGGGCTACGCCGAGGAGGTGGGAGTATACCCCCTGCTTGCTCTTTAATGTTACTATTAGTGGATGTGAGGAAATTGCTCGTCTGCTTGTGAAGAAAGGGACGAAGAAAAGGACAGATATTGACTATGGGGCATATAACGGAGGGAGATCCATATTAATGATGGCTGCTCATGCAGAGCTCGAGAATGTCTTTAAGGTATTCCTCGAGAGACCTTCTACAGTGGAAGCGATTAAGAACAGAAGGCGAAAGATACTGTGTTCTGCGGCTGAGTGAGTGCAGAACTTTAAGCATGTTACTGGAACTCAGTGATGACATTGAATTCACTAGCGTCGATTTTCCCTCAGCGCTGAGTCTCGCAACTGCTAGAGGTCAAGATGCGAATGTCATTTCTCTATTGCTTCGACGGGTTCCGGACCTCAATATTCGAAATGCGGAAACAAATGAGAATAGACTTCTCCTGGACGCTGTCGAAGGTGGAAACTGCGAGGTTGTTCGAACGTTCTTGGACAGGCTTCCCACTCTTATTAATCTTGCTGGTTCCCATGGAAGTACGCCCCTGTTACTTGCTATCGAAAGGCGAAATGATGCCGTAGCGTCACTGCTTCTTAACCACGGAGCTGATTCTGAAGCTCGGGATGGGGATAAACGGACAGCGTTATTGAAAGCTATCGAGAAAGGAAGGAATACTGTCGTGGAACTATTGGTTGAGAAATGTGTGAAACTAAATGCTCAAGATAAATATGGCCAGGCGCCGTTGGCAATTGCCGCGAGAAATGGCGATACAGCAAATGTCGATTTCCTCATTAAGCAAGGCGCTGAGACAGAAACACCAGATCGACAGCATCGCACTCCACTAATGCTCGCCGTTCTAAATGGAAACCATTCCACCGTCAGATATCTGCTGAAAGAATCATCGGTACATATTAATTACGTGGATTCTCATAAACAAACAACACTGAGTCTTGCGGCGCAGAAAGGACACCATCAGATAGTTAAGCTGCTCCTTGAGCATGGCGCTGATATTGATTTGCCTGACAAAGAAGGCCAAACACCGCTTTCATATGCTATACAGTCTGCTAAGTCTGAGGCTGCCAAGGTATTAGTTCAAGCTAGAGCCGATGTGACTAAAGGCGATATATTCGGTCGAACACCGCTCTCATGGGCTTTGAAATGTGGCGACGAGTCAATGGTTAGGCTTCTATGGGAGTAATTAGAAATTATTTTTAGAATATTTAGAATAGGGATCGTTTTGGAGCAGTTCAGTGCTACATTAAGTAAATAAACAGAATTCATATGTAGGCCCTCTATATTAGCATATTCCGCTATACCATTTATATTAACTTATCATAGTTGGCCGAGCTTCCCGTTGGCAATATCATGGGCCTCGTGTAGGAGTTATGGCATTCGTGGGCAATAATACTAACAGTTATTTGCTCGAGTATAATGCAAGCTCAATATGGCAGAGAAATGTTCGAGTATCTATCATGATCCTACTATATAGGAACTGGTTGGATTGCTAAGCCTGGTTACCTACCTAATTAGTTATTGCGGAGCGAAGCGGAGCATGTCTAATCCTACCTTGTAGGTACCAACTAGGTACCTGGTAGGTAGGTAGGATGGACATTACCTATATTTGTAACCTCTTCTGCCGTTAAGGGCTTCTCTTCTACCACGCCAATTCCCAAGTGCGATGCTATGATATATCAACATAGTGATGTGTTTAAATAAATTCTACTAGTAAGATATAATGGAATATTTTGACTATCGACTATATTCCTTCCTCAGTTCATCCTTAACAGACAAAGAACTCAGCCACAACGACCACTTCTATTAAAATAGACGCAGACGTTCTCGAAGCCCTAGACAAAGAAACGATGCCGAACTCGATTCATTGCCACCGCAACATCGTAAAGACTGTGTTTCAGATTTCAAAGTCTAAAATTGAAAAGGTTAACGTGGTGATGTTGACAGTTCTTTGTTCCTCCTTGGACTTGACCTTGGTTAATCGGAACAGACTGGATTATATGGCACGTTTGCCTGTCCTTTCCTTTGCCCTACAACAGAATGTACCATTATTGTATTCTGTGTTCCTCGATGCTGATTTTGTACTTCTTATAATTAACTTGGTGTTCTCTTTACAAGTTTGCTTTATCTTCCCTTCTAGGTTACTTTTAATCCAAGAAGTGAAATGTCCTGTCCAAGTGGGAAGCAGTGGTTCGTCTGTTCAAACGGGAACTTTCGAGGATGTTGCTCGATTGATCCCTGCAGCGATGGCGTGTGCCCTGATAATGGTACGTTACTTCCTCCAACACCATTTTACAATCGACGAGGCTAAATGGACAATTTAGATACCAATACCATTGATCCAAGCGCGACTGCAAGCCCTACACCAACGACCTCAGTGCACTCAGATTCCACCGTCACCGTAACACATACTCATATACACTCAAGCACGGCTACACTCACACCAACGCCCTCTGGTGCTCCTGCGAACAGTAAGTCTTCCGTTAACGGAGCAATGATCGGGGGTATCGCGGCGGGGGTTGTTGCTTTGGCTGCAATAATAGCGATCATCGTGTGCATCTGTCGAAGACAAAGGAAACAGGGGAATTCCTTTGCTCTCCTGCCGTCTAATATTTCTCGGTCTCGATGGCGGGATCGCTATGATGAG
Organism: Aspergillus sclerotialis; assembly: GCA_003589665.1. Lineage (NCBI taxonomy): Eukaryota > Fungi > Ascomycota > Eurotiomycetes > Eurotiales > Aspergillaceae > Aspergillus > Aspergillus sclerotialis. The sequence goes on along the minus strand of MVGC01000138.1, from coordinate 852 downwards.
AAACATGTGCTCAAGATTAAGTACCCTTTCAGCAAGTCTCAACGCAGAAATGATCGGGGGCAGCTTGAAGGTGTATCTTCCTTTGCCTCTCTTTTTTGTACATACTATTGAACTAACTGGCCACTTAATAAACCAGACACCCAAACCACGTCCAACAGAACGACAATAACTAACTCCTCCTCTTACACTGGCACTTCGCCAGGCCTAACCCTAAACTCCTTAGCATCATCCCCAGATTCTGGCGCCCGATTTTTCCCCTCAGATAGACATCGAAACACCCCTTCATCGGCAATTCCATTCCTCCCACCCATCCCTCCTACCGTCGAACTTCTCGCCTCAACTCCAGCCCAAGGAACAGAGCAAGCCACCTCTCATGCCGACAATCCCACGCCCGAGCTCTCGGATACGGGATTTTACCGACAGCGCGCGGAATTAGCTACCCATTCACAGAGTGAGCTCATCAATATTCCTATCGATCAGAGAAGGAACAAGGATCGGGCCTCTGGAATTCCTGTTAGGGTTAAGGGAGCGGATACTGCGCAGGTGTGGCCTCGGCATGAATATGTCCATGGTGATGACGACGAGAAGAAATCAAGCACAGCACTCACTGATCTTTCTCCATCTCCGCCGATAATAACCCGCGACGGAGCTGTATTGCGCTCTAATTTCGATGATGGAGGCGACGAATCCATGTCCACACCCGAACGCGATAGTAGAGTAAGAGGGAGAATTAGCTGTGGTGAAGGGAGGAGGCATGTTATGAGTTTTATGCAGTATGATTCGTGGTCTGGTTCTGATTCGCCTTTACGGGGGAGTTTGGGGAGGGAGGACGATGAGGTTGGGTTGGGTTAG
>MVGC01000137.1:0-52764 GCA_003589665.1 Aspergillus sclerotialis | reverse complement strand
TTTTTTTTTATTTTTTTTTTTTTGTGGAATATATGAAGCGGAAGATATTTTGGTCGACTGAAAGGTGTCAATGGTATTCAATACATACAAGAATCTCAAACCATGGCGCTATACAAACAAATGAAATGGTATATAACATGTTAACCAACCAACAAAGCAATCACTCGGACACCCAGACGGCAGCCATGCCCATACCAGTACCGACACACATGCTAGTAACACCAATCTTCTTGTTGGTGCGCTTGAGCTCAGTCAGCAGTGTGCTGACCTGTCGGGAACCGGTGCAGCCGAGGGGATGACCAAAGGCGATAGCACCACCCTTGGGGTTGACCTTCTCGTGAGGAAGACCGAGCTCGTTGACGCACCAGACACACTGGGAAGCGAAAGCCTCGTTGATCTCGAAAATGTCGACGTCGTCCTTGGTGATGCCGGCCTTCTCGAGAGCAACGGGGATGGCCTTCCAGGGGCCAATCCCCATGAGCAAGGGCTTGACACCGACGACGCTGGCGGCGACGTATTTGCCGATGATCTTCTGGCCGAGGCGCTCGGCGGTGGAACGCTTCATGAGAAGGACAGCAGCTGCGCCGTCGGAAATCTGAGAGGCGTTACCGGCATGAATGGACCCGTTCTTGTCGAAGGCGGGACGGATCTTGCCGAGAGACTCGGCGGTGATGCCTTGGCGGATGCCATCGTCGGCCTTGACGGTGATGGTCTTGACCTCGTCGGTCTTGGGGTCAGTCCACTTAACTTCCAAAGGGGCGATCTCCTGGTCGAATAGACCTTCCTTTTGGGCCTTCACGGCCTTCTGGTATGAAGCGGCGGCGAAAGCGTCCTGGTCGGCGCGGGTGATGTTACGGTCCTTGGCCATCTGCTCGGAGAGAACACCCATGGGAACCTTGCAGTTGGCGGATTCGGGATGGCTTTCGAGGAGTTCGGAGAATTCGGTGACAGCGCCAGGTCTGTCCCAGTGTTAGTTATGAACGGTAAATAATAAGGTTGAAAGCACTTACCCATATTGGAAGCTCATGCTCTCAACCCCAGCACCAATACCGACATCGATCATGCCGGACTTGATGGCATTCGAAATGTCAGCAATGGCCTGGAGACCGCTGGAGCACTGTCTGTTGAGACCCTTCACGGCGGTGGTCTCAGGAAAACCAGCGACAAGAGCGGCGGCACGGAACTCGGTGGCGCCACCGCCAGGAGGAAGAACGGACCCAACGGAGATATCCTCGACCAGGTTGGGGTCAATCTTGCTCTGCTCAACAACAGCCTTGAAGACACCGGCCAGCATGTCGGAGGCGGGGGTGTCCTTAAAGCCACCCTTTCCACCCTTGGTGAGGGCTGTACGGAGAGCGCAGGTTACGACGACATCATCTGGGTGCTTCTCGGTGAGAGCAGTAGCACCTTTCTTGCCACCGAAATGGGAGGAAACCTGGTTAAGACGCTGCTGGGCTGGAGAATAACGAGTTAGCATGTAGCTAATAATGCTCAGAAGGAGACCACATACCGGAAGACATGGTGACGTCAATAAGGATGAACGGTATATATGGAGGATAGGACAGGATAGTAGGAGGGATAGGAGATCAAGGATATAAACACGAAAAAGAAGAGAAGGAAAAGAAAATAACAGGAATCCGGGAAGGGATCTTTTATAAGGAAGGATATATACTTGATCGGTCCTTACAAGCAAAAGAAACGAAATAGTAAGAGTCCTGTGAAAATGCCGAGGTCCCCGGATTATTGTTAGTCCGGTTCTCCAATCACGGGATCTTGTGGATCGGAGCTTCTTCATGTGAAGAAAGACAGTATTATGATAGAGGCAAATAGGTTAGATTGAGTTAATATATGTTTTGTACTTGCTTCTGTCTTCTTAGCTCGAGCAATCTCGCAACTAGAATATCTCATTACTAGTGGGTCAGTTTTTGCCTTACCTAGTTTGCTATAGTGGAACTATTCAAGTGTTAGTTAGATCTGTCAAGGGTGCTATACCTCTAGGTAATAAGGACATTGTAAGCATCTAAACGATTGAAAGCTATGCAGTAGAAGAGCAAGTATTCTGTTCAAATACATCATAGCCTGACTTACTATTGCCAATCTGGGGAGATTGATAGCTGACTAAGCCGATTTCCAGCGAAAAGTCCATATTGTATCGTCGCATCGAAGTAGTTCTGCGTCTCAACCTTGACATTGATCCGAACCGCACCTTCCAATGCCCTGGATGAGTTCGAATTTCATATTTAGAAGACTGGCTCCGACAGCTACAAGCCAAGCTCGTCCAGGGATCGTGTCATGTATTCGACATTCTCCTCGCTCACCAACCCCGATTCCCCAGATCAATGTACGCTTCTTTCCTACCCATCCTCTCCTAATAGCGCTAATATCGAACTGACTTGCCCTTAGAATAAACTGATATCCAATGTCGCCCCTTCGCATCCTTCCTCCGCCGAATCTTCGGCTCCGACAAACCCAAAGATGAAACACCCCCCGCTCCATACTACAGTCCCTACCAACCAAAACGCCAATGGCCACCCGATATTTCTAAACTATCCCATAAACACCAGTTCAGACTGGAACGAAGGTATCGAAGACGTGCGGCGATGAAGTGGGAAAGACCGAGGTGGAACAAGTGGACTAAGATTGTGCAGTATGGTCTTTATGCGTGTATGTTTTCCCTACCCCGTTTTCAAGTGGGCGAAGAGGATGGAGGGTGACTAATAGTGTGATAGTTATTCTGATTTATGCGCTTTTTGGCCTGGATTGGGAAAAGGACCATCCTGTTGCGAAGGTTAGTGCCATTGCTCTTTATCTGGTTTTTGATACTTGACTGACTGGACTAGTTCCGAGATTATTTGATATCTAGCTTCAAGTCTGTATTCACGCCTCTTCCACCACCGGAGTCTATGCGCAAGACGGAAGATAAAGCTAAGAAAGATTAACCTGATGCATGGTCTGGTTGGTTATTATATCCTTTGTTTCTAGTGGAGTCCGGCTTCCTCTATTTCCCATCTACACTACTTTACTGGACTACTTACTGTACTATATGAATGCATACGAATCAGCAGCGACTGGATTCCTTCTGGCTAGAACATCCAGCTATTGATCATCAGGCTGTACTATACGCTAAGTAGCAGAGAATGGATAATAAGACGACGCACAGAAGACAGCATAAACTCATTCATGGATCAGTAGGCCCGGTCCGTTGTCTCATTAATCATTCAATCTCTGGCCATGTTCAGGTAAATTCAATAATAACGTAATATGATGTACCCAACTCCGATCCTGACGCCTCCAGTAATGTAACTCCGTAACATGGTTGATGGATGAAATTCGGTAAAAGACAGACACAGCAGCCACAACGCAGTTCATGACTGATCAAATCGCTTATAGGATGCCGAAATTATCTGCGAATTGCGACTTATGAGGCATGATTACAGCCAGTCTCCGAAGACGTCACCCTTGGATTGTGGCTCGGGTATGTCCAGCCCCAACCCCAGTTCTAGCTTCGGAGGATTATCATTAACAGCACCCTTCTTAGGACTGCCTCGTTTAATTGGAGACTTTGATGGCGACCCAGGCTCAGGCTTTGGCGGTCCCTCGCGGACAAATATGTGCGGCCATCCGTCTTCCACAGCCGCGGCGACCCACGTCCGGAGGCAATCGTGGATAGAGGAGTAAAATTTCTCCTTGCAGGTTCGGAGACTTCCTCCCATGACCTTTTCAAATCCGGATGCCCGAAGCTCAGTGCGAAGGTGGTTTCGCTCGTCACTAGTTGGCAAACATGCTATGATGCCGTTCATAAGGTCCAGATGTGCGGCCAAGTAATTAGTGGCATCCCACTCGACGCCGCCGACATATGGAGCAGCGGGAACTGGAGGTCGCGGTACAGGGAAGTGTCGCTCCAAGAAGGTCGGCTTGTCGGAGGAGACAACTCGGATGACGTTCAAATGATGCAGGAAGATCCAGAACACCTCCTTACTCACGTTTGTGACCTCCTTGCACCAAACACGATACGGGCGAGATTGATAGATGTTCGCAATAAAGCTCAGTGGCTGGTTTTCTTCCGGAGGAGTAGGATCGCTAAGGTAAGATAGAATCCGTCTTGCACGAGTTGCCGCGACCTCAGGCGACGGAGCGGTAGACAGTTGTGTGAACATGAGATTAATAATAAGACCTCGAGTCGTGAATTCACTTGGTCCCTTCTTGTCTTCATCAAAGAGCATCCGGAGTAAGGCCGGGAAGAGATCTGACTCGATTTCGGTTAATCGCTTCAGCGCAGCTGAAGTCGTGCAGAGGGCTTTCAAACAAAGCAATGTTTCATGCAATAAAGTATCCTCATGTTCTCCCCTGTCCATGATAAATATGTGGCCATATTCGAAGAGTACAATACATACCTCCATTCGATTTTCATAATCCGATACAGCAACTGGACTACCTCATCCATGCCACCCTCTTCCAGGAAATCATCAACCCAGCTGACAGTTTCATTGCGCAGGAGGATGCGAAGTTTATGCAATTTCCCCACGTCGACCATCTCCGGCTTCTGGATTTCTCTTAGGTAATGGACAAAGTCAGAAGGATCGGCCGCAGTATCTACGGCAGCGGCACCAGAAAGAGATGTCGTTGAAGTTGATGGGCTCAACACTCTTGACAGGTTAATGGGTTGGGCTAACTCAATTGACTTGGGTCGTCGATGGAAGGTCCCACTCTCTGGTCGATGCTTCTTGGTGGGTGATGATCCCTTGGTAAAAGAGAACCCGCGGCTCCTCGATCGTGACCGTGATTTACCCTCGCGTGGTCGGTCTTCTTTTTGTTCTTTCCCACGCCCTCTGCGGCTGCTATCATTAGTCGACATGCTACCGTTGGCGCTATGAGGCATAGTATCGGTTCGATCCTTCTGGATGAAATCGGCCTTGATATTTGTGTCGAGTGACCTCATCTTGTCTCTCATATTGTGAGGTATGTTCCTCGCATCCTGGCTATTATTAGCTGAGCTCCAAGAACCAAGTGTAGTCTACTGACCAGGAGTTTCTCAAACTCGCTCTCTAGGTCCTTCGAATCCAGCCGCTTTTGTAAATCGGCCTCTTGCGACTTCGCATTAAACACTGAGATTGCAGCTTGCACACGGGACATGGCCTTAGGATTAGACTCTTGCCTCTGTTCCTCGGAGTAAGATCCCGGCCGCGACCATCCTCGAGGCCGGCGATGTGCCGTGCGTTGCACATCGACTGGGCCATTGTCAGATGGGGTGCGCTGTGGCGCGATGTAGTCTTTCACGCTGCGATCTCCAGAAAGACAATCGGATTTAGGACGGGGTTTGAGGCCTGAGCGTTTTGTCAAGGAAGGCTGGTGGTAGTCGTAGAAGTTGCGTTGGTGAGACGGACTGTACCCTTTGGGCGTGTAGAGAGAAACCTCTTCTTCGAACGTTCGCCGCTTATCCATATAGCTGCGTGGACGAGCTTGCTCTTCTGAATGACTAGGACGATAAGCCCAAGAAGAGTCAGGGGCATTGTCGGACAGATCTGTAGGGCTTCGGTTCTCCTTATCGCGCACCTCCTTTTCGTCCCCACCCTTACGACCACGCTGAGACCTTTTCAAGATGGCAGTCAAACTATTAGCGGATTTCGCCTTCTTTGGTTTCAATTCACCCGAATCATCTTCCGGCGACTCATCGGATTTGGTGTCTTTCCGCTCCATGTAGTTCTTCAACGATTTCAGAGACACCGCACTCTTTGTTTTCTTGTGCAACGTGTGTTTACCATCCTTGGTTGTGGATTTGGTAAGGGGTAGAAGTCCGTCAGCCGCATCGCGATTCGCGGCCCTCTCTCCGAGTGGGAATTGTGGTGGATTGGAATTGGCTCCTTCGCCACGATACATCGAAGGCCCCCCAGAGGGGGCATCCCTATGAATTGCGTGAGGAACAATCGCGTCGTCTGCGGTAGGGTTTCTCTTATGTGCCTTGGACGACAAGAAGGCACGGAGAGCAGATGGTTTTGTTGGACTGCGGGGAACGTCCTCAAAGATATTCGGAGCGTGGGTGATGGGAGTCATGACTGCCTTTAACCAGAAACTGGGTTGATCAGTGGGATGAAACAATGAACAACCAACAGTCGGGTAAATACAGCGCTTACGGGGATGCTCCAATGTAACAATGCAATAATTCAAACAAAGATCTTGAATAAAAATCAACGAGAAACAAAGCGATAACAACGCGGTTAAAGCAAAGTGGGTTGAGATGAAGAAGACATTAAAACAACGCAATCGAGGAATAGCGATGGAATGGAAAAATCAATAAGACGAGAAGATAAAAAGCAAGAGGAGAAGAAAACTTTGGCTTGAACGCAAGAATGAGGCCATCCTCGATGAGATCGTGGAGAATGAACGAGGCAGACAGTAAACAGTGACTGTCGTTGCTGAGCAACGGATGACATAAGCATCCCGTCATGCCAGGCGGTGAAGCATCGGGCGGAGCCGGAAGGACGGAAAGACCCTCAATTCCCCATCCACAGTCTTGGCTATTTCTATATTCTTCTTGTCTCTTCAATCCCTACAGGGAAACGAGTATTCAGGTATATAATATGAATTGTCCTTCAAGAACTGATCCAGAAACTCTGGACCACCCTGATTGGAACCAGAACCCTCCTCCTTTGAACGCCGACGTCACCACTCGCAACGACTTCAACGGTATCGCAAATTCAAAAGTACACAGAAAGCACGCAGGAACGGGCGGGGTAGCAGGGGAACGGTCATTCTCCGTCGAGCCACGAAGCCACGGCATAGAGGAGGACAGGGAAGGAGGGGATCTCAAAAAGCCTGGCGCGGTGATCGCTGCCACCTCGGGGTGTGAGGTACCACCCGAGAGCAGCAGCGAATCACCTCGCCAGCCTTTCATACATTTGATTCCTTCTTTCCTTCTCCATCCTGCCCGGAGCGTGGCCAAATTTGCCCGTTTCGTCGGCCCAGGCTTTCTAATCGCTGTGGCCTATATCGACCCGGGGAACTATGCCACTGACGTTGAAGCTGGTGCTGATTTCAGATACGCTTTGCTTTTCATAGTCCTGGTCTCCAACATTTTTGCTATCCTCTTGCAATCGTTGTGTATCAAGCTTGGTACAGTGACTGGGTTAAATCTGGCTGAGAACTGCCGGGAACATCTGCCTAGATGGATGGTGATTATCCTTTATCTATTCTCGGAGGCGGCCATTGTTGCAACGGATATTGCTGAGGTATTATTTTTCCCGTTTCTGTTTCGCTGCCATTGCTGAACTTGCCAGGTTGTTGGGTCTGCAATCGCTCTCAATCTCTTGTTGAAGATACCTCTTGTGGCTGGGTGTGCAATCACCCTCGCCGATGTCCTGTTTATTCTCATCTTCTACAGACCAAATGGTGCCATGTGGGGTTTGCGATTGTTCGAGTTTTTTGTCATGGCGCTTGTACTTGGCGTTGTCATCTGCTTTTGCATCCAGCTATCCCTCATTAAGAATCAGTCAGTGGGTGATGTATTCCGGGGATATGTGCCTTCTTCGGCTATCGTTCAATCGCAAGGGTTGGTACCTTTCCTACTGCTTAGGTACGTATGCTGATGATCCGTAGTCTGTACCAAAGTTGTGGTATACTTGGAGCGACAGTTATGCCCCACTCTATGTTCCTCGGCAGTGGAGTGGTCCAGTCTCGCCTGAAAGAATTCGACGTCAATGAAGGATACGTTGATCCTACTGTCACTTTGGGAAGTACCAACGGTGAAGTGGAATATCGACCCTCAATTCATGCAATTCGCGGCTGCATGAAATACTCCATCTTGGAGCTTACCCTGTCACTATTTACCTTCGCGCTTTTCGTCAACAGCGCTATCCTTATTGTTGCCGGCGCTTCGTTGTACGGGACACCTGGGAGTGATAATGCTGACCTCTGGGGAATCCACGATCTGCTTTCCAAGTCGATTGCCCCAGCCGCAGGTTTGATCTTCGCGTTAGCCTTGTTGCTCTCCGGCATTTCGGCAGGCATCGTATGCACTATGGCAGGGCAGATGGTGAGCGAGGGAATGCTGAATTGGAGCATCCGGCCGTGGCTTCGTAGGGTCATCACGCGGTCCATCAGCATCATCCCGAGTATTATTATTGCTGCCGCTGTTGGCAAAGAGGGTTTGGACAAAACCCTTACCGCTAGTCAGGTTGTCCTGAGCGTCATTCTACCGTTTGTATCGGCCCCACTGATCTATTTCACCTGCAGGAACCGATACATGACGGTTAACACCGATCGAGTTGCTGAAGGGGAAAATGATGTTTCCGAAGACGGGGTGAAAATGAAAAACAATATTGTCCTGTCTGTCATTTCTATCGTGGTTTGGGCCATTATTGTGGTCATGAACGTGGCTCTCCTCGTTCTCCTCGGTATGGGCAAAGCGTCTTGAGGAGATCGACAATCGTATAGGTCCTAAACAGCTTCAACAGCCAAACGAAACTTAAGATTCCAATAGATTAACACATCATAACCGACAGATAAGAATGCAGAGTATTTCAAACAAGCACGCTTTGGATAATTAGCTTCCGTAACTCGTAACACCAGGCGTTATCATTAATCTTTTCCCAGGCCTATTATCATCCCATCCCACCAGCTGGCTCCTTAACCTTGGTCTGCTCAGGAGGCTCATCAATGAACTGCGGTGGCGACACCTCATCCTGCATAAAACTCGGGACCGCGCTCTCGCCCATCGAACTCTCAAACATCGACTCCTCGCCCAGCGCCTCCAACTCGGCATCCAGCTCCGCCTCATCCACATCCTCGGGCACATCATAGGCCCTCGAAATACTCTCTTGAATCTCATTCCCAATATCCATCATATCCGCCATTTCATCCTGCATGCGTTCGATCTGATCCACATCTATTTTTCCATATTGTTTCTTCAATGCCTTGGTAGTCGTCTTCATCGCATCCACAGTCGTCATCGTATTCTTTAGATTATCCTGCATCATTCCCGCTTGCTCCATGTTCCATGATTGTTGTGAGAGTTGGTCCCGTTGAGCCTCGTATTGTTTTCGACGCTGAAGGACTTTCAGGGCTTTTTGTTTCAGGGCCGTTTTGCCGGGACCATCGCGCATTTTGGAGATTTTGTTTTGGTATGTGGAGAGTTCGGAGTTCAGGGCTGCGAGTTTGACATCGATACTGGAGATACGGTTGTCGACCTGGTTGGTTGGGTTAGTGAGTTAACGGTGGATGATGGAAGGATGCGAAGATGGTATACATTTGAAATAGCGTTTTCCAGTGTAGGCTTTGGCGCAGTATTTTTGGAGCCGAATAGTCTGTTCATGTTGGTGGATTAGATGGATAAGATGAAATGGTTACGTGAGGAGGGTAGAAGGCATAGAATAGTAGAGAGAGAGAGAGAGATGGGAGTACTAGTAAAGAGAGGAGTTCAAGATGGTATGACTATGGCGTCACCCACGTGACTATGTTTCTAGACAATATCGATAGAAGAAATATAATCTATTTAATATATCAATATTAATATTAAAGTAATAAAGAATGCTTATTTTTTTTCTAGAAATTTAGATTGAATAGAAGGAAGGAAATAAATAGATAATGAACAAGTACCAGGTACTTCGGTCGACTACCAAATTAAGGTGACACTTAAAAGTACCCGATACTTTTTATGTACTGTACGTTGACTCTTTTCTTTTTAATTCATTCCTATTTCTACCTAGGTACTTGATGAACTCTAACCCCCCAAGAACACGATATATAAATACTATAAAAACTGAAGAGTTCGAGTGGTGACCTGATAGTATATTTGCCTTCTCCGCCCTTCTACTATCCTATCCATCTTTCCCCCACTTAGTTCATCCTGTTTCATCATTTCTTCTCTTCTCCTTCTCTCTCTCTCCCTCCTTCCCTCTCTCTCTCTCTGTGGTCGTTCCTGTCGCTGCAGCTGCCCCTAGTCCAGCCTTAAGTAAGTATTTGCTCTTCTTCTCACTTTCGGCTTTATTTTGCTTGATTGATGGATCCCACCCGAGATATCGGACATTCTTGCCCGATCCACTGCTAACTCGTGGATCTATTCAGCCTCAACAAGGAGTCACTCTGGACCATTTCCCTTACGTCGTTACTCCCTCCAAAAGATCCCGAGGTAGGTCAACTGCTTGCCTAGTGTCATTATTATGCTGCCATTGGCCTTGTTTGATCTCATCTGATAGCCATGCCCCTCATGGTCCCTGTTTTCCTCACTCCCTCCGTTGCATCCACGAATTGCGATATCGGCTGACCTGATTTTCGTTTCTAACAGCGCTTGGTCGCCTTGATCCTATTCTTACTGACTCGTACGATCTCCTTCATCGGCGAAATATAACGACGACTCTGGAATTGTCTACCCGACCAACCCCTGTATCACGTTCCTCGTCTTGCGTGAGTTACTCGATCCCTAGCCGACTATACCATATATCGCTTCTCCGTTACAATATCTCGGGGGAAACGTGCAGTGATACCTTTGCCTTCATTTCCATGACTCTTCTGTCTCTTTTATATAATTCATCATGTTTTGGCGTTTCGGGGGCTATGCAAGCATCTCCTCCATCGATACCCTTCTGGAAAAGCCCGACGTCTCCCTTGAGGAGTTATTAGATGAGTCGGAGCTCATCCAGGAGTTGAAACAGCATAATACGAAGCTTATAGAATATTTACGAGAGGATAATGTCTTGAAACGGCTGATGGACTACGTGATCGCTCCGAGTCTGATCAACGAAGATGATGATGAAAATGATTCCAATGACACTAATGTCACACAAGAGAACAAGGATGCTTCGGGCGAAGAGGGAAAGGAATCCGATCCATTGAAACAAGCCCTTGACCCCGAAGCTTTGGAGCAAGCCGAGAGAAACCGCCTCAAACGTGCTTATGTCGCCTGCGAGATTCTCTCCTCGGAAACGTGGTCGATACTGGAATCCATCATGGCCAATCGCGACTATCTGCGGGACTTCTGGGACTTCTTGCGACGACCTCCGCCGCTTGATTCTATTCAGGCCAGTTATTTTACAAAAGTAAATGAGACACTATTTGATAAGAAGACGGAGGAGATGCTTGAGTTTTTCAAGTCCCTGGAGGGCATTATTCCTGCCATCCTTCAACATGTCGATAACCCCATGGTTATGGACCTTCTACTCAAGATAATTAGCCTGGAAAGAGTCGAAGGTGGTCAAGGAATTGTTGATGTAAGCTAGATGATAAATGACCGGCGCGACCAGTGCCTGTGCTAACACTATTGAAGTGGTTAAACACGCAAGGCCTCATCCCAACCCTTCTTACATTTTTGTCGCCGGAACACCCCGCTTCTGTCCAAACTTCCGCCGGTGACTTTCTCAAGGCCATCATCACCATATCGGCAAACGCTACGCAGAACGAGCAATCATGCATCGGTCCCAATAGTCTGACCCGTGAGTTGGTCTCTGCGCAGTGCGTGGATACTCTCATCAAGGCTATGTTAAAAGGTGGAAACCCTTTAACAGTGGGTGTGGGCATTGTGATCGAGGTAATCCGAAAGAACAACTCCGATTATGACCCCGAGATTGTGGGCGGTCCCGACTCCCTTCCCACCACTTATGACCCCATCTACCTCGGTGCACTTCTTCGACTCTTCGCTCAGCACGTTCCCGACTTTATGGGCTTGATCCTAAGCTCCAGTCGCACCGTCAACGATGACGGTAAAGTGAAGAGTGTCGAGAGAGGGAGATTGAACTCGGCTTGGGGCGCCAAGATCGAACCGCTCGGTTTTGATAGGTTCAAAACCTGCGAACTGATGGCCGAACTCTTACATTGCAGCAACATGGGTCTTTTGAATGAACCGGGGAGCGATGACTATGTCCGAAACCGAGATGCCGAACGGGAACGATTGATTAAAGAGGGAGTTTTCAATCCTCAGAGGGAAGGTGCGTCTGGGGTCGATTACAATGACTCCACAGCGGAGTTTACCAACGGGTCTGTTTATGACTCAGGTTCTCCAGAGGATGTCAAAGGTCTCGAAATAACGAATGCGGGTGAGGAAGATAGCTTTGAGGATGTTAGCTCCTCAGGTGTTCTCGTTGACCAGGAGAAGGATGAGGGTAGGAAGAACAACCAAGGATTGAAGACAGATCAAGGCCCCATAAGAGCTTCCACACAGAGCACTTCCGCTCAGGAACCTGATGGGTCGAAGGATCAGAGCGAATCCAAGGGAGAAGGAACTGGGAATACATATGCTGAGGCTACACAACCATCCGGCCCTATATCTCCAGGCACGTCAGGACTTGCGCATCAAATTGGCAACATCAGGCTTGACAGTGATCGCAGCCAGGGTGACGCGCCTGAAAACAAACAGACAGACGGGGAGTCTGTCAAACTTGAGTCATCTGTAAACCGAGAGAGCGCAACATCTCCAGATACCTCGGCGCCAATGTCCTCGAACCCTGAAGCTGTTCCCGCTCCTCTATTTGCTTCTAAGCAGGAAACAGCGACTTCGCCAGATGGTGCTCCAGAGAGCGACGTAGTTGCAGGAACAGCTTCGGAACAAGAACAGCAGTCAGAACAGACACACCCGTTCATCCAGCTCGATACTAATGGTCAGCCTGTTGTCGGTGATTATCTGAAGATTATGTTTGTGCAAAATCGAGTGGTGCCAACCATTTTGGTAAGTATCTATTCAGTCGTTCTTTAACGTTTGCTGATTAGTGGACAGGATTTCCTTTTCCGTTTCCCATGGAACAACTTCCTCCACAACGTTGTATACGATGTTGTTCAACAGGTCTTCAACGGGTCTATGGAGCGTGGATACAATCGAGCCGTGGCGATCGATCTTTTCGAAACAGGGAGCATCACAAAGGCCATCTTCGAGGGCCAAAAGCGGAGTGATGAAGCTCAGCGAACAGAAAAAATTCGACTCGGGTATATGGGTCATCTGACTTTGGTTGCCGAGGAGGTTGTCAAATTCTGCGAGCGTCACCCGCCAGAAATGCTTTCGCCAGTCGTTATGGAAAACGTTTTGAACAGGGAGTGGATAGATTATGTTGAGCAGACCCTGTCCGAGACCAGGGAACGCGACAATGCCATTCTTGGTGGTGTACGACCCGACATGTCCATCGGCCACCGCCAGACCCTTCTCAACACGGTGGGACCAAGCCAAGGCTTCAATACCTCAACCGCTCTTGCCGAAGCAGGTCTCAATGGAGGGATTGGGTCAGGCTTTCAGGGGTTTGATATGAACTCTGGAAGTGTATCTGGCGGAGCGTTCAGCCTCGGAGGCGGTGCTCTATTAAGTGGTTTTGCTAGCTCAAGCGATGACGAAGACGAAGAGATGGAGGATCAGGACGAGCGGCACGAAAAAACCACCGCGGAAGGCGGTGCAGAGAATGTGGGTGATAATTTTCCAACTGACGTCGATATGCATGATTCATGATAAGCATTGAATTTTTGACTTCTCTTGTTGAACGGCTGAAATAGGCCAGCAGCCGAAGCATTGAGGGCTACGGGGCCATACAGAGGGCGTTCTGAATCAGACGGCGCTTCCTAATTATGTATGAAGCCACCCGGCCCTTCCACATCACTGTGGTAATGCTTCTTCTCCTTGACCAGCGTACTGTTCTGAGTGAATATACTACCCTTCGGCATTTTTTGTGAATTGATTACACAACGTGAATGTGTCTGTACCGGGGATACCTCGTTATAGATATGTTCCTTGGGGAATTTGCCTGTTACTAGTTTTCTGCGTTGATTTCCACCTGTTTCTTCGTTTTGTATAGAGTCATTCGGCGATGGAATGTGACCATTGCTAATCTAATACTGCAGGAAACAACCTCGGAAAGCCAACCTATACCTATCCTCCCTCCACCACCAGCGCCACTGAGCCTTGGCCCATCCAGGGCACGACGACAATTAGCTGCGCGGCTGGCCCTTCAAAAACAACAAGCTGCCGAGAATGTCGACAACGATACAGAGAAGGAATCAAGCGACAAGCAAAATGATTCCCCGTCACCAAGCAACCCATTCGTCATTGCAGGATTAGAAGATGATCACCCAGGCGATCCAGGCCCCGATGCGGCCTTCCCATCACCGACGTTCCCTGAATCCGGCTTCAGTCCCCCCGACTCATTATCAAGCCATTCATCAGATGACGACGAAGGTCGGCACGAGTCCATGCGACGTGCAGAGCGCGTTCCACTCGAGGCTGACGAGGATGATGATGAAATGGGCGAGATGGTCGGACCGTCTGTTGGATCCGGCATGATGGATTCTGACGACGAAGATGAAGCCATCATCAATGAATCGCTGGGATACCCGAATCTAGGGGCGGAGAGGTATAAAAACCTAAGGAAGTCGCATGACGGTGAATCGCCATTTGATGATGGTCAGAATGACAGCAGCGATGGTGAAGATGAGGGCCTTGTTGAGATTCTCGTCCCCGGAA
The DNA here is from genome assembly GCA_003589665.1 of Aspergillus sclerotialis. NCBI lineage: Eukaryota > Fungi > Ascomycota > Eurotiomycetes > Eurotiales > Aspergillaceae > Aspergillus > Aspergillus sclerotialis. The sequence continues at coordinate 38,339 of MVGC01000137.1, read as the reverse complement.
GAGGAAAAACCGAGCAGTCTGGTCATTCGAGGTCCAAGTCTGATCAGTTCATGGTTTCTTAATTGCTCTGGGCATATGCATGAATTCTTTGTGGTCCTTTGGTTATCTAGGTGGTAATTTTTTTCTCCTGTTTTGGGGGAACGGATGGATGGGCGGTTGTGTCTTCACAACCTAGCTACGCTAGTTATGTGCATGATGGTAACTCTGTATATATTTGGTTTGTGTCTGGGTACGGTGCATTCATTGGTTTAGATGCAGTACGATTGAAGATTAGATAAATGCGGTATACTACTTGTTTGGATAAATATTTTGTTTTGTAACTATGTTGTTTTGCTGCCTTAGACTTGACTTTTTATCGAACGGGGTTGTTTATTTAGTATGGGGAAAGGCAATAGCATATTCGGCCAGTATAAAGGAGTGTTAAAGGCTGATCTGGATTCTACAGCATCGGTGCAACCCTACTAATGGTACTGTACCATCTTGCAATATCCTTAAATGATCGGGTTCAATTTATTCTTGGAAGAAAAGTATGATCAATGTTCAACCCAACAGACAGATGCCAACAAACCCATCATCACCTGTAAGTATGAAAACAGACAGAGAACCAACGGTCCCACTGAACAAATATGTATCAATGTAACCTCCGAACCAAACCAACTAAAACAACTCCACATACCAAAAGAAAAGAACTACTGAGCAAGAAAATCCTCTAATTCAAACCCCAAGCGCTTCAGTACTTTCTCTTCCAATCCGGGAGAGGACCCAGCAACCCGTCGAACAACAATAGTCCGGCTATCCTGCAAACGAACTTCGACTGCGTTCCCGCCCATCCGGTCCAACTCCTCCTTTTCGCATTCCCGAATGTACACCGTAATATCTGGCCCTACACAGGAACGCCACAGGGATGCCATCCACTGCCAGTGGTCCAGCGGGGAGTAAGTGTCGTCGATAGGAACGGCGCAGGCAAAGGAATCTGAGGTAGAGAGCTGGTAACGTGGGACTAGCGCTACGGGGACATAGTTGGTGACAGATGTAGCAGGTGATGGGGTTGAGTCGGTTTTGTTGTCTTGCTTCGGGGATTCAATTTTCAAATTGGCGGTCTGCGGAATGATTGTCTTTGGCGAGACGCCGGACGAGACTTCCTCTAAGGGTCTATCCTCTGGGGAAGACTTGACGAAGTTGATGATTTCCTTGGAGATGCGGTGCCATACCGACATAGTGTCGACATAATCCAGCGTAGCCTGGCCAGACTCCGAATTGGTATCGCGTGGACCGATTTCGGGGCCTTCGAAGATCCGGACGTAGTATTTCCCTTCCTTCTTCAGGGCGGTGCTGAGGTATTCGGCAACAGAGGCAACTAGTGCAGGATCTTGGCCATCGACAGCAATCACGGGGCCGCGGCGCGGACCCTCTGTCTGATGGAAAGATGGCGATAGGGGAGGGCAAATCCTGGCAAGGACCCTAATTTTATTGAGGACCGGAATACCCATCACGGTAGCTTCAAGGCTGGACCCATCTTGAGAAAAGGGAGTCATCGGGGTCGTGACAGGAGGTGGTGGAGGCGAAGTTTGCAGGGGTGGGAGTCTGAGGCTGGGATCATGCGGTGGATGTTCTCTGCCATTTCGAGACGGCCGTGGAACCTGGATGGTTTGGACCAATCCACGAGGGTGGAAACCTTCGGAGTGTGACGTGTACGGAGTCATCGGATATGGGGAAACCGGGCTCCTGTCTCGGTGAATATTTGGCTTAAAGGTTCCCTGGGAGTTGAACCGACGGCGCTTTGAATCTGGAGATCGGAGTCCATTCTCCTCGAGATGCCGCTGAACAGATGATCGCATTTCGACAGCACTGCCGACCTTGACTGGGCTCGGGGCTCGTGCCGAGTCACGCTGACGGCACCCAAACCTTCGAGATATGACCATATTGGGAGGCGGGGACTGGGCACTGTGGCCAGATCCATTGGGAGTAAATGGGGTCTCTGGCGAAATAGGAGGATTCATAACACGGCCACCACAGCGACTGCAAACAGTTGAGCCTGGAGGATTATGGCCAAGGCCATATGACCCACGAGCATTACCATCCCGGCCATATCGACGAGGTTGATACCGGTAGTCGGGATACTGCTGTTGATGACGAGCTTTCTCTTCCTATAGACGTTAAAACCACTCTTCTAGAAAATGGTGAATTCCATACTTCAGCAAGAGCTTTCCATTCATCCTTGGTTTCATCGGGAAGAGCCCTCCAGTGTTCACCAATGATCTTGGAGATTTCAGGATTTGCTAGACCGGGGTTCTGAGCCACCACAACAGCCTGATAATGTTGGCGATATAGAATGAACGCTGGAATTGTTAGATTTAGTAAAGCCTATCATAGCACAGGAGACTCACCATTACGAGGTCTTGGGATCTTTGGGTCTGGCTGACAGAGACAGAATTGTGCAGGCTCTTTAGCAGCAGACTTGACCGGGCTCGTAGAAGACGAGCCGTCTCGAATGGGAATATCCTTTGTCAGCGCAGGAGCGCTGGCTTTGGAAGACTCAAGCGAAGGAACGGAACAGGCGATTTTATTGAGAGCAATCTTGGCTCGGGTGAGAGAAAGAGACGGCACACCAGATGGGCATATATCGCCTGCATACCTACAGGAGGCGGTAGCAGAACCCCTTTCTCGTTGGGGTTGATCTATCACCATCTTGGAAGAGTCATCATTCATGATCTTATGTTCCAGCAGAGTACTGGTTTGCCTAGGCATAGGACCCTGAGGGGTTTCATAGTGTAGAGCCGGAGGCTTAGGAAGCACCCGATCGAAAGACATTTAAAAGAGTATTAAGAGTATACAGAGTTTGTTGTAGAATGATGAAGGTACTGAAAAGAATGATCAAGGGGGGTTCAGTAGCGAGAAGAGAATGGGACGAAGGAGAAGACAAGAGGTAGAGCCAAAAAGATGAAAAGAAAAGAAATATAAGGTTATAGTTATAGTGTCCATTGGGCAAGTAGAGAGGTTTCTTTTTTAAGAGGCTCCTTTGTTGTCTAATCCGGATATGGTGTGAGAGGGAACAAAGGAGGAATACGGGGGGGGAGTTTTTGATAGATCAAAAAACCCAGAATTGGCGCGTAGAAAGTTAAGCAGTTCTTTGTTAGAAAAAAGCAAAGTCAGCAGACAATCAAGAGGAAATTCTTTGTCTGAGCCAGCGCAATCCGCTTGCGGTTTGTTGCAGGGATCAAAGACATTGAAAGACAGTCAATTGGCGGAGAGAGTTGGCTGTATGATATAATACACTACTGTATTATAATAAACAGGCCAACAAAGAACTCTGTCAATCATCTCCACATCCGTCACAAAGAACAATAGACTCTCAGACACTTGGTCTCTGCTTGTGTCGGCCTGTGTTACGCTCTACTTCTCCTTTGCGTTTGGTACCCGGAACATAGCACTGTACTCATTCACGATTCACTTGGATCCTACAGATTCCCTATACACCGTTGGAGGTCTTACTCTGTACTGAACCATTTCTCTTCAATCTCATGGAACACTTCTTGTCCCATCAGGCGGTGGGCAGATGAACCCAGATGCATATCATTCCTGCCCACTGTTAGTTTGTTTCCCGTCAAGTCACCAGCTCAGTTGTCTTAAACTCACCAGAAGAGGTACTTCTCGGGGTTCTCGCACTCCTGCTCTGACGTCGTTACCCATTGTCGACGGGTGGTCACGCATGGTTCGTTGACATTTTCCCATCGGGGATCTTCCTTCCCTGTTGGTTCCTCTTCGGCGCCCACCGCAATGAGTTGCCGGTCTCGGATCAGGCCTACCATAAATTCATTCATGTCAAACAAGTGGATGGTGCCGAATTTCCATTGTCCGGCAGCAGCCCGAAGCTTGTCATTCCAGTATTGAACAATCTTGACCGTGTCTTTTTGTTGGTTAGGGTGTTTTTTGGCCGTTGACTTGAATGCAGGAAGGAATGTCACATCGGGCGTCAGTGTCAGAATGACTTTGAAATCGTTTGTATTCCACCCTTCTGACAGCACATCCAGCTGCCCCATTAGGACATCTATGCTGCGGTCAACAGATGCCATCGCTTTGTTGTAATCCTGCCCAACCAGGTCCCAGATATCCCAAACCCCGAATGACACAACAAAGATCGTGCTATTCTGCCGACTCTGGATCTCCTCCTCCGATGAATTTAGTAGCGCCGCCGACTCATCATCGAGCCACTTTTTGACCTGGTGTTTGAAATCGGCGACCGGCGACCGATACAAACCGAACAAAGTGCGCGCCGAACTGAGCTCGGCGTTATCTACCACGGACCCAATGTAGTTCCCTCTGATGGATTTGGCTGTCTGGGCTAAATTGTCCAATTCACATGAAATCTGGCCAGTCATTCACTACTGTCATCTGCAACTGGTGTACAATCTTACCTCTGAGCAAAGCTGGTTGGTCCACACGGACCCGGGGATAGCAGCAGCATTGTCACTCCAGGAGTCCCCAAAAACGACCAGCCGGCGGTCATATGAGGGAGGGGATTGGGAATCGGATTCCCAGGTAAAGTTAGGAGACACCACTCGGCGATAGTAATGGTCGGAAGCTAAAAGCCAAGCAGACGAAAGAATGCCACAAAGCCCCAAAGTGCACAAGGCATAGAATTTGGTGATGAGTCGCATCCGCAAAGAATTGGATTGTGAGGGAAAAAAAAGTTCTGGACCAGTAAGGTTTATGAATTACTGCGGTACAATACCGAAATGCCGGGATACATCCAGTGAGTAGGTAAGGGGTGGTGGATTTATGTCATTGGATGGATGGAGTTGACGATGTACTCTGTACCTAATGTAAAGAGGCAACTAAAAAGGGGAAAACTTGACGTATCTTGCGGAGAAGACCGGAAATTCGAAACAGTCAAAAAGAAAAGACGAAAGTAAATAAAGAAAGGAAAATAAGGAGTGAAAGAAAGAAAGATAAACTTGAGGCTAAAGAGGGAAGGTTTGACTGACAATACTCTCCGTACGGATAGATAGATGGGATGGATGGAAGAGGAAACAGCTGGGAGAGAATTGAAAGAAACTGAAAGGAAGAGATCCAAGCATGGATGCCTGCCTGGTGGAGTTGGGATGGGCCAATTGAAGATTTCATTTAGTCGCTTTGAACTATTTCTGACCATCGGGAGCTTCCCGGATTAGCGTGTGGAGTTCACTTGATGCCAAATTATCTCCCTACAGGACAGGAGGAGTCGCTGTCACTGTTCTCTGTACAACATAGACCGAAGTAGATGTATCTAAATCAGGACGTATTCACTAGATTGATTCTCATGGATAGAAGGTTGGCAGACAAAGTTGACAGTTGAAAGGGGATTGAATTGAAAGAAGATCCCTGTTGGAATCAAACAATATGCGCCAATTCCAGGATGGATGGACAAAGACTGAAAGACAATTAGAAAGCAGTAGATCCATCCATCTGAGGGAAAGAGTTGGTGAAGAGATGAGAAGGAAGTGTTGTCTGTTTTCTGCAAAAGGAAACAAGGAGGAAAGTGTATCACATGACCCAACCCTACGCCAAGATGGTCTAGTCCATATCAGGTTAGTCTACATTAGTCAGCACCCACATTCAACTCGCTACACCAAAATCAACCGAAAATTCATCCCAGACGAAGCGACCGATCTCCAATCCCTCACCCTGTCGACAACACCCGCGCGTCCCTTTTCGTCTTGACCTGCTCTCGTCAAGATGAAGCTCAACATTTCCTACCCGGCCAATGGGTCGCAGAAAATCGTCGAGGTCGATGATGAGCGCAAGCTCCGTCCCTTTATGGAGAAGCGCATGGGCACCGAAGTCAGCCTCCCTCCCTCTCTGTCTACACACTGCGATTTGATGATATTATGACAACGGGGGAAAAAGGATTAATTGCTGATGGTTGGATTGATATAGGTCCCCGGTGACTCCCTCGGTGACGAATTCAAGGGCTATCTGCTCAAGATTACGGGTGGTAACGACAAGCAAGGTAGGTTGATTTGTTGATTTTGATTTGGATGAAATGGCTTGAAGCAGTCAATGCTAACGGTTACAGGTTTCCCTATGAAGCAGGGTGGTATGTAGCGACAAAACCCCGACTCGAAAACCAGATGGAAAGTTCGAAACTCACAATCCCAGTTCTCCTCCCTACCCGTACCCGACTGCTCCTTGATGCCAACCACAGCTGCTACCGCCCCCGCCGCACCGGTGAGCGCAAGCGCAAGAGTGTCCGTGGTGGTACGTTTTTCCACTAAATACCCATATTATCCCACATCCAACCAGTGCAGATATTGATAAACCAAAACAGCCATCACCGGACCTGATCTGGCCGTCATGGCCCTCTCCATTGTCAAGCAGGGCGAGGGCGAACTCCCCGGTCTGACCGACACCGTTGTTCCCAAGCGTCTCGGCCCCAAGCGCGCCACCAAGATCCGGTCGTTCTTCGGTCTCGAGAAGAAGGATGATGTCCGCAAGTTCGTCATCCGCCGTACCGTCGCCAAGGAGGGCAAGCGTGAATACACCAAGGCCCCTAAGATCCAGCGTCTGGTTACCCCCCAGCGTCTCCAGCGTAAGCGTCACAGCATCGCTGTTAAGCGTCGTCGTGCTGAGGCTGCCCGTGAGGCTGCGTATGTCTCCTTCCCTTATTTCCATTAGCCCAGCTCCTAACCAATTATTCCAGTAATGACTACGCCAAGCTCCTTGCCAGCCGTGTCCACGAGGAGAAGGCCAAGCGTGATGAGCTCCGCAAGCGGAGGGCCTCTTCCATGAAGAAATAAACTTATGTATGACTTACACGGGGAAAGGAATCGGATCGGGTACATGACGGGAAAATCGGAGGGAGTTGAGAGTGGAATGAATGGATGAAAGCAAGGAGCCATGAGATAAATAAGGGATCCTTGGGACGCGGAACCTCATATACCGTATGGAGTGCCAAATAAATTTATTTCATTTTCTTTTTTAACACTGAGTCTGGTATATGCCCTTGGGATAAGGTAGCAATGTTGTTCTGCGCATTTTTAGGTTACTCAAGTTGCGAGGTACCAAATATATGGAACCTATGCTATGGTATTCTGTGCTTTAATGAAATGATCGGAATATGCTTCCTTGTTTTGCATTTACCTAACACCCTGGGCCCCGGGAGTCGGTCATCTTTTCCTTTTGTTGTATAATGTAGAATGTATATTAAGTAAGGCAATACGGCGGGAACGATGCCTTTCCAATATGGTAGGAGACCATCTACCTACTGTCTGACTATAAATATATTCAGCGATAATGACAGCTAACTAGAGGAACGTTCCGGACTGCAATATATATGGACGTTACTTAGGTACTCTAGGAACCAAAAATATAATTAATACAATATAGCCATTATTCCAAAACTTCTTGATAGACGCGACGTATATGCAAATCTAAGTAGTAGCAACTATTTCGATATAAAATAAAGAAACAAATCCTGGAGACATTATAATACAATGCAACCGACAAACAAGGGCGCCGGAACTTTTCTCTTCCTTTAGTTCATTTATCATAATCAATCAAAATCGTGCGATGGAGTCAGAGCCACAGCCAATATATCCACCTAAGTATAAACTACCAGGTAGGTAAATAGACCGTCCACCCACTCTCAATACATTTCAGACAATCAAACAATCAACGCCAACCCACATGAAAAATCATTGAGATAACCATTCTATGGCAAAGCTAAGCAACAGCATGCGAAAACAGGAAACTAACAGACTCCCCATTATGAGTCCGTCTGCAAGCCTCAGCTAGTGTAGGACTAATATCAATAGTCTCGATGCGGTCACAGATCTCTTTCTTATCCTCATGAGGGACAGTATTCGTAACGACAAGACGGCTAAGGCAGCTATCGTTCAGATTTTCAATAGCCTTCCCAGAAAGAATGCCATGGACGACGATGGCATTGACTTCCTTAGCGCCATGCTGCATGACTGTGTCAGCAGCTTTGACGAGGGTTCCGCAGGTATCAGCCATGTCGTCGACAATGATGGCAATTTTGCCCTGGACGTTTCCGACGAGAACCATGCGGGAGACTTCGTTGGGTCGGGCACGTTCTTTGTGAATCAAGGCAAATTGGAGGTCGAGGCGGTCGGCGATGGCAGTGGCACTAATTAAAAGTTCATCAATACTCTCCGCCAGACTTATACAAAGTGAAAGTCCAACTCACCGTTTAGCACCCCCTGCATCCGGGCTGACAATCACGCAATTATTCACATCCAAATTCTCCCGAATCCACTTGAGCATACTCGGCTCCGCATAAAGGTTATCAACGGGAACATTGAAGAAGCCCTGAATCTGACTAGCGTGGAGATCCATGGTAATGACATGATTACAGCCAGCAGTCTGGAGCATATTGGCCATAAGTCTAGCGGTAATCGGAGCACGGCTCTTATCCTTCTTATCCTGACGGGCGTAAGGGAAGTTGGGGATAACGGCTGTAATGCGTCTTGCGGAGGCAGTCTTGCAGGCGTTGATCATGATGAGGAGTTCCATGATTCCGTCATTGATGTCATTTGGTCGGGTAGATTGTAGGATAAAAACTACCGTAGAACGTTAACTTGAGCTCATCGTTCATCTACTTGTCCCCGAGTAGAACCGGGACGGGAAGTATACCATCCTCATCTCGCACACTTTCACCAATAGTGACACTCGTTTCTTGGTTGGAGTATTGCAGAACCATAATTTTGGTTAACTCGATACCGAGCCTGCCATTCAATTAGATCAGTCAGGCGACCAAAGGAAGTGGTGAATTGTGGCATACATACCGATCAGCTACCTGCTTCGCCAGTTCCGGGTGACTGTTTCCAGTCAAGAGTTTGATGGAGTTGGCCGCCATTGTAGGTTGACTGAGGGGGAGGGGAAGGAGGTCAATAATAAGGAGAGTAGATAGGATATAAGGTAATGTTGAAAATAAAAGAAGTAGGACGGGGACGACCTTCTCCGAAGAAAACTATCCAGTCTCTATCAAAAATTGTGCCCGTGACTCCCCGCCTTCGGTCCGACATGCTTAGTCATGCTCATTTTTTTTTTGCCCGCTTTCCTATTACGGACTGACTGTATGCATGCCCAGGAAAAAAAGACCACTTAAATAACATATCATTAGGAAACTGTTTTTGACCCTCTAAAACTACCAGAGCACAAAAGAAAACTGGCTAAATACAGTCGTAGAAGAGAATTGGGACATCCACACACTCTCCAGTATTCCCCAAATATCCCGTCCATCCGTTCCAAAGCAAACCTGGAAGACCTGCACTTCTACCAAGTGCCCGGAATAGATGGACCAAGATGAAACAAGACAAATCTTCCCAAATTCTGCTTCCTTTTTCCCCATCGCCCCATTGCCCCATTCATCATCGCCATCAGATTGTACATACACGGACAAGACAAATAGTAGAAAATAAACGCCGTCGACATGCTGGGCTGGGCATCATCACCAACGGATAAAATAGAAAAAAGAAAACACATATAACGTAATGGCGCAACCATTACGATTACGGAGAAAGATGAAACCGCCAATCTATGCAAACCCGAAGTATTCACTACCGGCAGTCATTGCAGTATACAGACGCTGCCTGAGAGTTTCATAGCTCTCGTATTCTGGAAGATCAAGCTCTGCACAAAAAGGTTAACAAACCGCAGCTCTATGGTTGACAGACGGGAAAGTAGAAAACTTACGATTGAAACAAGTATGCGAGCTCGGCAAGCGATCCTTATTACCGTAATCGCGATGAATGTTGAACCGACTAACGCCATTCATGCCCTCGAGCTCCTTGAAGCCATTGAGGGGCACTTTGCTAGTTCCCGTGACGAACTGGAGTAGCTTAGCGCGTTCTTCTTTGTCGAATGAGCGCACAGCACGCCAGAACCACTGGATCTGGGACGAGGAGGCCGAGTAGTTATGGTACTCTGTGTTGCCCTTCCAGTCGTCGACGTCAATCTCAGGCAGACCGGAAATCAGCAGCTCCAACTCTTGCTCGTTGAAGATGGAGATCAGCTCGGCCGGAATGATTTCGTGGAAGCCTTCGAGGAACTTGTCTAGCTGTTCCTTGACAGACCTCACCAAGCGGTAGTCGACAACGCGCTGAACGTACTCCTCTTTATTCTCTTGGGTGACCGGGATATTGCGGCCGTTCTCTTTGAGGTCGATCACTTGCTTTTCACCGAAGTCATCGGTTTCAAGAGAGAAGGTCTCGGTGATGATATCCGTGATGTCGTTTTCGCACATCCAAAGAAGTGACTTGTAGTAGTCGAGGTCAAGGGTTTCCATGTCCTTGATTGACACATTGCGACCTAGGATGCACTTGTAGACGGCCCGGCTAAAGTGGCAATCAAGCACGCGACCTTCGTAAAGAGCCTTGCCAATTATCCGTCCAATGAATTTAAAGAACATTAGATGCTCCGAGTTAACACCACTGAGACGGTTTGGATGGAAAGTTGTCCGGTCTGCCGCGACAGGAATAAACAAGGCGTAGTTAGGATTGAACATGCCGCGTGCAAGAACTTGGAACCATTCTCTTGTCACGCCCCCAGCGTCGACACCTTCCTCATTGTGGAAACGCACATTCAATTTGCCATACTTCAACTCGTCCGCAGTCTTGAAGTACAATGACTTGAAAGAATCAAGGAAGACTTGATCTCTCCTGACATTGAGTTGAAGAGGAGGATGCGGGTGGCGTGGCTCAGCGCCTCGGGAATGGACTCTTCGGGTGAAGTAATTTCGCTTGTTATCGAACTCCAAGACCTTAGGGTTCTTGACCAATAGCGAGAAAGTGCCGCTCATGAGCTTGGGATTTTGACGAACAAGCTCATTGAGGATCTTGCGGTGTTCTTCCGTGAACTTGAAGAACAAGCTTTCCATACCGAAGCCGGCCTCAGGGGTACCACTTGACACGGACAACTCCCGGCTACTGCGATTGAGAGGGGATTCCTTCAGCGCGGTATTCTTGCAGACAACCATCAACGCCTCTATTAATGGGAGAAGAATAGTAGCCACGTTCAGCATATTCTCCTTTTGCCGGATTACAGTTAAGCATTCGCTCAGCCTGTTCCACAGAGGCCCGAATGTAGCACTTTCGTACAAAGTCTTGAGGGTATCTTCTTTAGTGGCCGAATCAGGCTCTGTCCCTTTGATCTTTTCAACTCGGTTAGGGTCGAAGAGATAGTCAAGCGCGGTCAGGATACGAAGTAGCTTCGCTTGGTCGGAACTGGCCGGCGAGAACTTCGCCAGAGCTAGACCCTGCATGTCCGTGCCAGTCTTAGCTTGGTGAATATGAGGAAGCAGTTCATCCAGGTCTGTTAAAATAATGGTGCTCAGGTTCTGGGCTTGGTGGACCAACTCGTGCCCTATTATATCCCGAGCTCCCGGTATGACTGAAAGATTGTTGATGGTTGAAAGTGTGTCTCGGAATGTCTTGCCGTTACATTCACGCGCTGCAAGAATACGAACCACCAAACGGAAGTGATAGTCAGGAACAACAGGAGGATCAAGTCTTCGCCCCTTGGGCTTCTTATCTTCAGACGGCCTCTTCTCGTCGCCATTCTTGGCATCCTCTGAAGTTCCCTCCTCAGCTTGAGGCTGCTCAGCTTGCTGTCCGGCAGGCTCCACAGAAGGGATAGGAGCATCGGTCATTGTTGCGTCGGCACTAGCAGCACCAGCTTCGGTGGTCTCAGAAGGCTGGGCAGGCTGCTCGTGTTCCTCTACCTGCGGTCTCTCAGGTTTCTTGCCCTTCTCTTCTTGCTTTTCTTTCTCACGGCGAAGCAGCAAAGTCAGCGGCTGTGTAATACTGCTAAGAAGAGTAGAGAGCTGCTCCATGCAGTTCGGACTATCCATGATCAAGCTTCGATCAAGAAGGGAAAGCAGTGCGTTCACAGCGAACCTATTGGCACGATTCTCCTTCGCCTTGCCCTTGCGGAACGCCTTCAACTTTAAAGTTGATGACGGATCATGCTCAGTCAAAAAGAACCAGGCGATATGAGGATTGAATTGAGACAGGAAGGAGAGAGTACCCAGACACTGTTGCACAACCATGAGTGGCGTCACTTCGCTGCTGACACTTGACGAAGACTGGAAGAACATATTCCTCTTAACGGACTGGGGAGTTTTTTGAGTCGAAGGTGCCTTAGCCCGAATAGAAAGCTGAGCGAAACTGCGTTCGATAGCAGAAATGTCCGAACTTCCATCCTGCAAAACAGAAAGAAGAAGACTGACCACCTCCATCCGATTCTGACGATTCTCGCAAATATTCTGGAGAATATCATTCAATTGATGACGTGCATTACCCTGGAGTGGCATGAACATCAGACGGATAAGGGTCGCGACGCCTGCTTTGTCAAGCATTTGAACGATCTGGCGTCGCTGGGGTCTTTTAGGTTCTTGAGCCTCCGCTGGTTCATGCCTCTGCCTATGATCAACCCGGCCAAGATCACCGAATTGGGCGAGACGACGCCAGAGAGAGCACGCGCTTCGGACAAATATTCAGGTCCAAGGCCGGCGAGAACCTCCTCTGGCTGGTCAGCGAGGACAGCTTGTCGTAGGGACGGTTCCAAGGTGGCAAGGAAGCTAGCAGCATCCATGTCCTCAGCGTGAGGAGGCCCACCGGCGGCTGCTTGATTACGTGCAGCTTCGCGCCGTCGGCGGTCTGCAGCTTCCTGTTGCAAGATTTCTTCACGGATCTCAGGCGGCAGAGCTTCCAGGAATTCTTCATTTATCTCGCTTGGTTCCTCACCGCCGGCAACAGCTTGCGTTCGCTGCGCTGCAAGTTGCTGCATTATAACTTCTTCCCTCAGTTCATCTGGTAAAGCTTCGAGATAAGTAGGGTCAATTTGCATCCCAGTAATATCAAGCTGTCGACCTCGAATTGTAGTATGAACCCGCTCCGTGGGTTCGGCGGGTCCACCTTCCGCCGGAGCTTGCGGTTCAGCAGTTTCAGTAGTGCCGGTTTCTTGTACACCGTCCATTGGTTCGGCGGTAACACCAGCCGCCTGTCGCTCTGCTTCCTGTTGTTCTCGTTCCTGTTTCCGCTTGGCATTCTCTTCCTCTTCCTTCCGTTTGCGCTCTTTCTCTTCCTCTTCTCTGGCAGCGCGTTCTTGACGTTCTTTCTCGGCTCGCTCTTCCTCTCGGCGCTTGCGTTCTTCCTCCATCTGTTTCTGTCGACGCTTCTCTTCTTCAATGGCAGGGGGTACCAAGCCCTTCAGGACGGAGTTGACCACGCGCTGAGTCTTTTCCACATATGCGCTGCTAAACAGAAGTCGCGCTTCTTCTTGCCAGCGGCTTTTGGTCGAAGCCAAGGAAAAGCTCACAGCCTGAGAGGGATCGTCCCGGGCTCGGACAGGAGCAGGGTGTGGCCTACCCATACCGAAAATGTCCTGTAGATGGTTCGGCGCAAGGGCTTGTCTGTCGACATGGACATGGATTCCGTCGGGACGAGAGACCACGCCAAATCCTGGAGCGGCTTGTCCTCCAATTGCTTGCATGATTGCATTCATGAAGCTTACAGGACTATCCACAGGCAACAAACGGCCGGCCGAAAGTGGTTCCATGCCATGAACCCAATCTGTGAAAGGTTCATTGCCAGGTCCTCGAGCTGGACCACCTCCGTCGGCAGGTTGATCAGACCGGATAAGAAGAGGATTTGTTCCATCATCAGCGCCACGCCCGGGGACCTGGTTGCGATGCATGCGATAAGGCTGAATTGGGATCATTCCAGGGCGCCCAGGCATTATGCCAGTGACGGCAGTCCATGCTGGCTGAGGACCGCGGAAGCGGTGATGATGAGGTCGTGGCGGCATCATGTCATCGCCATCCCACCAAGGATCAATCGGATCCTCGTCATCGAACTGGTAGGATGCTTGATCGTCGATATCTTCAAGATCTTCTTCAAGCTCATCAATCTCTTCATCATCTTCGTCGTTCAAATCATCATCGACCATGTCATCCTGCAAATCTCCTCCAAGACCATCATCCTGAAGGTCGTCCACTCCTCCAGCAGCCTGGTTAAGAGCACGGAACAAATCATCAAGTTGAGGACGGCCACCTCGCTGCTCCGCGTGTCGGATATCAGCAATTTCATCTGCAAACTCGTTCATCATTTCAGCTTCTTCCTCATCCTCCGACATTTCTTCGCTCTCCCAATCATCTTCATCCCCTTCCTCCAGGCTCTCGTTGTCCCGATCGCCAGTGATTTCACCAGCATAGATCTCATCATCTTCCGTTTCCTCATCCCCTTGGTCATGATCATCGTCATCATCGTCGCCGTCATCCTCTTCCTCATCGATGACAACTTCGATATCCATGCCAGAATCACCAGGGAGACCTTCAACAGGGCCCATACCTTCGACTCCTTCGTCCTCTTCGTCACTAACGACTTCCCCATCATCCTCTGGCATGTCTTCGTCATAGTCCATCTCTTCTTCATATTCATCGTCAAACATCTCATCATCCTCTTCACCCGATTCTTCTGAGGTGGTCTCTTCTTCATGACGAGGTTCTAACATGCCAAGAGTGGAATGTCGGAAAAGATCAGGAGTCTCTTCTCGTTCATTCTCAATGTCCGAGACGGAAGTGGCCGAGGAGATTTCATCTTCCTCAGTCTCGCCGAGGGAAGATATGTCCGAAGTCTGGCTTAGGGTAACAGCGGCACGGGTAAGTTTGTTCAATGGGCGGAGGATATACTTGATGACACGTCTGGCTGAAGGGAAATTGAGATCAATGTCCGCGAGTGAGCCTGAGAGGGCAGCAATGAAGTGTTTTTCGAACATAGTCTTCTCTAGCTGTTTCCTGGAAGAAGGCGAGGGAGCATCCCCGGACACAAAAGTATAATCACTGAGCATCTTGTCAAACAGATCAGCAAGCGACATCAGCCTCGAATATTTCGCATCGAGCGCTTCGTTAGACGCATTGGCATCCTTGAACGATCGAAGTGCATGCTCAAGGACAAATCTGCGCACAAACGCCAGTTCCGGCTCGTCCTCCTCATTCAAAGTCTGATCACCGCGCCGTCTGCCGGTCCCACCAAATTCACCTGTTTTAGTGCACAGGGCGACGATTACGCGGATGGTCCAAGCAGAGGTATTGCTCCGCTTCTTGAAAGACACAGATTCATCATGATCCATGGTACCAACGGGAACGAGAACGTTGAGAAGGTAATTAAGAATGCCTGAACGAGGTTTCTGAGGAGTGGCTCCGTGGGGATCAGCTTTGCGGGAGAAGTTAATGAACTCAACCTTGGTGCGGTTGTACGACGAGAGTAGTTCAGTCAAGCACTGAAGGATGAAGCAGCGATAGATATAGATAGGATGATCATCTGCTTTGAAACTTGGCTTGTCCGATTTCTTTGAAGAGCGCCCAGCTTGCAAATCAGTGCTGGCAACAGAGGGAGCAGGATCATCTACAGACATCTCAACGTCAGTCTGGTTTCCTGACTGGTCGGGTCCTCCAGATTCGGAGGTCTCTGCCAAGGGTTCCTTATCATCAACTTCTTTGTATGAAAGAAGCTCAGAAAGTAGATAGTGAATGACACCATCTGGATTCTCGACCACAGGCATCCTTAGCTCCGTAACCTTGCTCTTCTCCTTATACTCCGCCTTAGAGCCCTCTGCAGGAGCATTCGTTCCATCTTTATTTTCGTCCTCTGTGCCCTCCTGATTCGACGAGGTATCTGAAGAGCCAGCAGGCTTCTGCGGCTTGAGAGTCAATGATTGTGGGCGCTGGTGCGAGTCGTACCGCTGCAACTTCAGCTTCTCGTTCGTGATCTCGACAAACAATTCCGGTGCTCTCAATACGAGATGGTACATTTGCCGAACATAACCAGTAGTATCTATTTGACGATTCGGTTTCGACTCAAAGTAAGAGACAATGTCACTCCGCATTATTTGGCGGATCGTGTCTTCGTCCTCGACAACGTGCCGCAAAATCAGCATAAAAGCGCTCTGGAGTTTTTCGTTCGATGTGCTCGAGAGCTGCTTGACCATCACGAAAAGACGCTGTAGGCTCCGTTTCTCTCCCAAGCGCGCCGCAATACTCCTGCTTCGAGTGAGAATTACAAGGACTCGGCAGACCGACAAAGCCAACGCATCGTCCTTGCCTATCCTGGGTAGAATCTCCACTAGAGCCTCAAACAAGTGCATTTTCTGATCGTGAGCAATGAGAGGCTCTTCCAATTGCGCTGGGCCTTCGTCTTCGCCGGCTGGACTGTCCATGGAAGGAGGACTCCAGTGAATTTGAGGTGGTTGAGCATCGTCGGATAGCAGCTTCTCAAGGATGAGCAGAACATGTCCAATCCAGGGGAAAGACTCATCGCCAGCCTTCTCGGGAGTTGGAATCTTAACAAAGCCAAGGAAAACCTCAAAACAGTCCTTTAACTGTTCGAGAGTTGCATTGTACATGTCCCTGTCTTGGAGAACTAGAGCAAGGAGGTGAGCATATGCGGCGATCTTCTTACCAGCAATCTGGAAGTCCTCCATCTGTAATGAGACAACGGATTGGACCAGGATTTCGCCAACTTCTTTGCGGAATCCTTCGGGATCACGATGCTTCCTTGTGGCAGACGCAATTAGATCCGACAATTCGAATGACACATCATGGTGTTCATTAAGAACATCCAAGCAGCGCTCAATCAGGTTTGACCTAATCTTCTCACGTTCGGTGTCAAGGTCGTCGACGGTAGCCACTTCCCGTCGTCTTGCGGGCTGAGACGACTGCTCAGAGGGCTGATCCGCAGGTCGGCTATTAGACGGATTGGAAGGTTCAGACGAAGATCCTGCGTGATTATTGGAATTAAGATTAGAGGAGCCTTCCTGGCCATCATTGCCGGCGCTGTGGTCATCGTTCAAAATGTGATTCAGAGCTCGCGCTAAAAAGTCAGTTCCATTCCCAGCACTATTCTCACCGGTGCTACCTTGATCTTGATCTTGATTTGCTCCATCACCAGTCTGCTGACCTGTTGCCTGGGCAAGAAGCATAGCAAGTGTTGAGCGCTCCAAAATACCACCGTTAAAAGGCGGGGCATCTCCTAACGCAGTATCCTCAGACGGTTCACCTCCAGATGGTACGCCGGATCTGATAGAGTCAATGTCATTCGGGGGAGGCAGGAACCTCGGAGGTGGTCGCAACCATGTCTGGGCCTTGCAATACTCTTCAGCTGCAAGATATACATTATTGCAGCGGTAAAGCGCCTCCTTTGTGAGTTCCTTTTCATATCCCTTTTCTTGCAACGAAGCAATTCGCTCCTTGTTAATGGCAAGAGTTTTCCGTGGTACCTCAGTGATAGTTGACGCAGGCTCCGCATGTCGTGCCGCGCCAGATTCGCTTTCACCATCAAGCGACGAGCGTAAGATATCTACCAAGCATTTGACAACGGAACTCGATGACTTAACGGCAAATTCCGAATTCCAGAGCTCTCTCGCAATAGGCAATATTTCCATGCGCAGATCTACCAGGAATTGGCCAGGCTGGAAGTAGTCGGGACGACCGCGATCACGGTCGGTCATGGTCAGGGATTGCGTTTGGCTGGACTCAATAATATTCTTTCCTGATGCGAGCTCAGCAAAGAAAGCAAGTATTATCTTGATTCCTCCGTAGGCAGACGTCAGCCGCGCGGAAACATCGTTCTCGGTTTGCGAGGATGAACCTGCTGGCGTTAAAGCCTTGACTTCTTGCACGAATACATTGCAAATATCCCTCATGACTTTCAGTCCATTGTTCCGCTTGAACGCAAAAAGCACCAGGGTTAGATACTGCGAATGACGGTTGCCGGCAGCGTCAAAGAGCATATGCGAGAAGGAAGAGAGAATGACAATCAGATAAGCAAACCTCATCCGGGGATTGTCGCTCGAATTGGGAGGCCCGAACTGCAACTGCTCGAGCACCGCCCTCGCGATGTGATCAGCCACCATGAGAGCGTTCTGCTTCTGGTACTGATCCATTCTTCTCTTTCCAATAAGACCTAGGCCCAGGTTGTGGAAGAAGCCACCAATTGACGAAGGCACGGAGCTGAGGAGATAGCGAAGTGCCTGGACGTTATGGAAGGCGAAGCTATCTTCGGGGATCTTTGACGTGCTATCCCTACGTCCTTCATGGCTCTGAATCTGGGCAGACTCATCGGTGGACTGGCCTTCGCGCTGAGACTGAGGTGCAGGAGCAGTGGCGTTTTCCTCAGCATTAGATGGCCCAGATTCATCATTAAATCTCTCGGTATTGCTCCCTGGTGGTTTGACCTTCGTTGCCTGATCCCAAGTGTCCGGGATATTCTGTTCAAGGACGATTTCCTCCCACACACATGCGGCATGCAACTTCCCCAGTGTCGTGACGAGAGGGCAATATTTATCAGCGAGGATCACTTGCAGAAAAGCAGATGTCTGCTGGCTCGGTCGAGTCTGGTATACAGGCATGGAATACACTTCACGAAGGATGTCGGTTAAAATCAGTGCAGCGCCCATATTCTTGGCAAAGTAGGTTCCATGGGACCTTACTCTGTTCTGTCCCTCCGACGCTTTTTCATTGACTGGTTTGATTAAGGGAGAGAAGAATCCGGAGTCACACGGCTCTGCCCAAAAATCGTGTAGGCTATCAACAATGGTCTGTGCACGATGGACAAGTGAAGGTATAACTAGGTGTGGTTTTGTTTCAGCCATCATATGCACCAACTCAGTGAGTTCCCTATTGGCATCTGTGTTGTGGAAGTTATAGGTTAGACTCTGCAGGGTTGCAAAATCCAACACAAACTCGACTCCTCCACTTTCGATGAAGTATGCGCAGTTGGGCTGGTTCTCGAAAAAAGCACCAAGGAACCGAACAACCGAGAATAAGTAGTCCGCCGCTGTGAGCCCAGTTTCATCCTCGTCCTCCAGAGAAACAGTCTTGGATGAAGTAAGCATGTCTAAGTCCCCGAGTGTTAGTTTACCTCCGTTCGGCAGAGTGGTAGAGACCAACTGCGGGAGGCCGAGGTCGTCGGTATCGGTGCCGACTTCTTTCAACAAGGATGGAGTGCCGCCTGAAACGACAGGCTTTCCATCCGAGTCCTCGATCCACAGTTTAGTTCCCATGCCATGCTTCCACGCCTTGGACCTGCACAGAACACCGACTCGCGCAACCATGACAATGACAGCAGTCATTATCGACGACTTGAGAGCCGGGTGATGCCGAGCTAATTCGTCAAAAGTAGTACCAAGTGAACGGACGAGGTTGGGATCATCCTTCAAGCATTTAACATGATCACGGCTCTCAAAAATTTCAAAGAAACTCTGCAAAGCACCAGATGATTGGAAGAGCTGAAGTCCGGAAGCATTCAAGCATATAGCGCCAAACGCGGAAGGGATACATGACAGAGCCTCCGCAGCAGGCATAATCCCGAGAGCCAATTGCGCGCCTGCGGGCCTGACGATGGTATATTCAGGGGGCTCTTGGGTTTCGGCGATTGATGGAGCAGCCTCCGCGCCACCAGGTCGGGGTGAAGGCTCAGCTTCAGGTTCAGGCCCAGTCTCCGCGTGAGCCTCAGAAGTCTCTGCTTCGGCCTCAGCCTCAGCAACTGGTCTTTCAGGGGCCTTCACTTCAGAAAGCATAATAGCTTCCAAGAAGCTTTTACTTAAGCCAGCTTCCGCAATCACAGCATAGCTTGTTGGTTCGTTATGAATAAAACTGCTGAGGATGTTAACCGCATTGCTCCAAACATGAGAACCGAAAACCCGAGGGTTCTCAAACACTAATCGTAGGGAAGTCAACAACTGTGGCGAATCGATTAGGTTTCGGAGCACGCGGTCATATCCACCACCATTATGCTGCATAATGTGGTTGACGAATCGGAACAGCGAGCGAAGTGTTTGCTGCTGGAAATATGGAATCTGGTAGTCGATTGACGGAGTTTTATGGTGAACTGGGATCCCTACGCCCTGAGTCACAGCTTCATAGGCCGACTTCGTTTCATATTCTATCAAATCCGACATCGCATCGAATCCCTTGGCGCTTGTCAGGGTCCCCAAGGCATCTCTGACAGTGTGAACGAACGTATCAAGGAACTCCATTATGCGAGCATAGACTCGACGGGCCTTTTTGGTTCGAAGATTTAAAATATCCACAAACATCGGGATTAAACCAGCAGCGACAAGCGTCTCCGGAGTCCTAGTGCTGGAATTGGGAAGGGTTCGTAACAGACCAAGCAAAGCATCTCGCCATTCGTCATGAGCATCACCGTCATTGTCCGTGTGTTGTGAACCTAATTCATTGACCATTTTCCGAGTCAAAAACATGAGAATACCATGGTTCACATTGATGCTCAAGGCGGCACAAACATCCACGCTCCGAGATTTGATCTTTGCGAGAGCGTCAAGCGCGGCGATTGCCAACGTTTGGAGAGCCCTCGAAACACCGAGATCACCACTTGCACCAAGATGAACCAATTCAGCAAGCTGGTATGCAAGCTGCAGACGCTTTGGTTGCTCCAAATCATACAGCAAAATTTTTTGTTGAAAAAGTGGTTCTGGATACACATAGGCCAAATTGGTTATTGCGAGGATCCTAATCGCGAGGGCCTGCTCGCGGGTGGAGTTGGATGTTGCCAGTCCCTTCGCGGTACGAATTTTGTGCAGCAACTCATACTTCGAGTCGTTCGGCAGCTCCCCCAAATGAGAAGCAAGAATATCTTCAGTTTTCGTAGAGGAAATCTTCGAGTAAGGAATATCGAGTGTCTTTCCACCCCGCAACGCTTCCTCTTGCTTCCCAGAAGGGGTATTACCAGCACTTACCGGCGAATCATCTGCGTTTGACGTGCGGCTCAAGCGAGGAGTGGGTTGGGTCGCACTTCTACGCAATGGCGTTGGGGTGGATGGAAGCTGCGAATTCTGGCCACCAGGTACGTTCTCCGTGGTCTTCGTGGTAGGTTTCTCAGGAGCACCAGAAGGGTAGTAGAGCAGACGAACATTGCCCCACTCGTCCCAGCCGTCTTTTTCTTTTGTAAGAGCGATCAAGTCATTCGCATTATGCTTCGTTGGAGCGCCCTTCTCCTTCCCTTTTGCCGAGACAGCTGGTGAGTCGGAGATCGAGGATTTTCCGGAAACAAACGGGCGGGGAAAGGGCGCAGCAACCTTTTGCAACTTCTCCAGGTCAATGTTATAATGAGCCGCTAGTAGGCTAGGCTGGATATGGGTGCTGCCCCGGTGACGAGCATGGTACCGTTGGGCCAAGCAAAGAGCGAGGCGTAAAGTCGAGTGCAGGAGAGAAAGCGATGTTGTATTCAAAAGATCGCCTAATCGTTCACTGCTGTTGTACAAGCTGCGGTTGCCACATTTCTCTAGCAAAAGCTTCGAGAAATCAAGAATAGTTTCCACAAGCTCCCTGTCTCCCTCAGGTCCATATCCCAGAGAACTTAGCTTGGCATCCAGTTCTTCGGGATTCACTTGATTTCCATCACTGGAATACGAATCCGCCAATACATGTCTACCAAAAGGGCGGGTTTGCGGACCGATTCCAAGGGAGTATGTATCAATAACAGAAGTCAAGATATCATCGAAGCGGTTCAGAACATTGATCCAGTGGTACAGGTCACCTCTTGGGAAAGGCCAAGTCTGGGAGAACGTGTTGAGATGTGACGGGAGCTCGGGGATCGGGATGCTCGTAGCACGGGAAACGAAATCTGACAGGTAGGTCGACTGAAATAGAGAGGAAAATTTTTAGCAGAGCTCGATGAGGTACGGGCTATCACGCGGGGTGTAAACTTACAATCGTAGCCTCATGCTTTTGGCTTGCCACCTTCTTAATTCTCCCCATGATGAATAGCAGATAGTCAGGCAACCATCAGGAGTGGAATAGATTCCAGGACGGAGCCCCTAGGATGGGAAGAGGAGAGAAAAGGTTGTAAAGACCCGGGCGTGGAGTCAATCGAGAGGAGAACTTATGACGTTTTTGGGCCTCTCCTTCCTCAACCGAAGGGAAAAAAAAATTATGAGCGTGTGTAACAAGTGAGAACAAGGATAATTCCAAGGGATCCTTAAGTAAAGACGAGATAAATCAAGTAATCTATCATCCAACCACCTATCCTGATGAATTTAAGGCAGAGAGATAGAAGGTGAAGGAATGAAGGGTACAAGAACAAATGAAGGTAGAGTCAACAGAACAGGGAAACGGTGCAGGTCGTTGGCCCTGAGCTTGACACTAAATGATTAATGACGGAGAAATAGAGAGGAAACAGGGAGATGAGTGTAAGAAGGGAAGAGAAGAAATGAAAACAAGAGGAAGTGTAAGAGGAGAGAGAGAAAAGAGAGAGAAAGAAGTAAGTAGAAGAGATGGAGTTGGAAGAATGAAGGAATTACCTAAGCCAAGTAAGTAAGTTTACATACAACTGGGAAGCTCTTGGAGGTCGGAGCGGGTCTTTTTCCCTTTCTTTCTTTCTTTTTTACTCTCGACCTACTCTTTACTTACTCCTTACTTAACTAACTCTCCCCTCTTGATTTATTTATTTTGACTTACTGCCATATCTTACTATATTTGCATATATACACGTCCAACTCATCAAAGACTACCTGAAAAACATCCATACAAGCTAGAACAGTTGGCATATCAAGTGGGCCATGTGTAAGCAGCAAACCAGTCGTAGTTACAGCTTAACTATTCTTACATGACGTTATTCTCCCCATTTGGCATTACGGCATCAAATGCTCCCACCTGTTATGCATAAACTGGTCACCAAACACTTACCAGACACCCTTTCCTACTTTTCGTCCATTGCCGGCAAGTCCCCATCCCACTGAATCTTCATCGTGGTCGGGAATGGGAAGAAACTGCTATGGTCGGGAGTCATATACTTGGAAATTCCACCTGGTCCAGCAAGTCGCTTGAGTTGTCCCTGACCTCCGGGGGCGCGGCGGAGGTTATCCAGCCGGCCTATTACTTTGAGCATGGTTGTCAACCCGGATTTGCAGAGCCCAAGACCCAAGCATTGATGCGGTCCAAACCCGAAATGAGCGTATAGGCCCATATCCCGGTCTAGTTTGACATCATTAGGCTCAGGGAAAGCTACTGGGTCCATGGATGCGGAAACCAAGTTACAGATGATTTCTTGGCCTGCCTTCAAAACGACCTTCTCGCCATTGTCCTCGATAACTGAAGGAGTTGCCACCTCTCGAGGCAATGCAACGGATGACCGTAGACGAGCACCTTCCATGAAACTATAAACAGTCAGCATATATAAAACCACGAGACTAAAGACACTTACTATCGCAACAGTTTCTCATCGGCCTCGGGAGTATTCTCCTTTGCCAATCGATTAATCTCTGGCAGATGGATCGATCCCTCGTCTGAAAGGTAATAATCCAGACACTGCGAGAAGAGCTGGCCTTGATTTGCTACCATTCCTCCCGCAGTAGGCAGGATATGTGTCCAGACTATCTCATCCACTGGAAGGCCACTGTCGAGAAGACGTTGAATCATATGGACGCCATATTCACTGAGCACATCGTGCCGATGGAGATGGCTTAACAAGTTCGCAACGAACCCAGTCTTACCAATAAGCTCTACATTCGCCATCGTTGACTGACCCAATTGCTGTGTCACCGCACGAGCCCCATTATTAAGCTGGAAGGATTTAGCAACGTCCGCATCGTAGAAGATACATGCGAAAACAGCAGCCATGATTTTATACAGCTCAATTTCAGTGAATATGCCTCTTGGATTTGCCTCGGTCTTTAGAGGCAAGGAGAACACGCTCGCACAGAAATGAACCTGAGCGAGGTTGGCAACATCGCGAACAATATCGACTTGGTTGGTGCCAGCGACTTTATAAGAATTCCGATGCAGGAGTTTCAGGGTGGTCTCCTCGTAGAAGCTCTTCACTTCCGCTTCCCACTTCTCACGGTACAAAGAGGCACCCATCATCTTCCGCGAAGCCTCATTCGACGGCTTGTCACCGGACAACATGAAGTTCTTGCCGTATGGATGACCACTGTTATGCATCAAGAACTCGATCTTCTTTCCCCACACCACCTTGTACTTCTCCTTATCACCCAGGATAGTCCAGCATGCAGCATGGGAATTGATGAACCGGGGAATAGGTGTATATTTGGGTGCATCCCAATTATACTTATCTGCCATCTTGAGTTCGGTGAGGATCTTCTTATTCTCTGTTGGAATTACCATCGGGAAATGAGCGTAGATGGAATTACCCTTGAAATGGTTCGGGAACGCCCGCAGGGCAAGTTTGTAGAAAACATGGCCTTGGTCAACTGACACATCGTAGTGGATTTCATTCCACCCCCAGTTCGTAAGGCCCTTGGGATTAAAGTCGACAGTGTAGAAGCGATCACCACGGACCAGAGCAACGGCGTCAGACAGGATGGCCCTCGATATTGTGTAATTTGGGCACAGGCCACTACCAGGAACCATGGGCTCTTTAGTATCCTCAACGATGAGACCGGGATAGAGCTCCACCTGGTCTGGGTTATCATAAAAATGCTTGAGCTGGCTAGCAATGTACGGATCTGGATTGATCTCCTCAAAGGTGTTATAAGTTGTGAGGTTGAAGTATTTCCTGAACTCGTTCAAGGTAGCCAGATTCCACGAGCGAGCTTGCTTGATGCCGAGAACCTCAACACTTTTGAGCACAGTTGGAACCTGCGATGCCCCAAAAGCACCCGCAACATCTTCAACACTATCCGCGAAAATCTTAACAAGATCATCATCCTCAAACTTGCCATCTGTGTTACGATTCAAATGGGCAAAAGGACGCTCCTGGGGGTCTTGTGGCAGCTGCGACTCCCACTGAGAGAGACCTTGAAGAAAGCTCTGGAGAGTGACTTCGTCGGAGTTCTTCCCAGGAAATAGCTCCTTGTATTTATTCTCTGTCCACCTCTGATCACGTTGGGAAATGCAAGAATGCCAGCGGTAGACGAGATTGAACTCAGCGGACACCTGATTTCCCGTGGCTTCGGCAGGCGCCTCACCGAGCAAGCTCGACTTAATATCAGCGCGAGGATCCAGACTCCATGTGCTGCTGGTTCGATTGACGTTCAGGATTGTGCGAACATAATCTTTCAAGATGATATTGATATAGAGACCGCAGGTGACTAGTCGGCCCGTCTGGAAGAGGTCGTTATCATATTTTGAGTACTCTTTGGTGTTTGACTCATTCGGCTTTGTGAACCTTCCTCCATCATTGATGGCGGCCAACTGCTCGACCACATAATTGTGGAAACGGTTGAACATTATAAGAAGGACGCCAACTCCTGGGGGAAAGCCCAGGATGCGAGAAGAGGAGAAGCAGTCTGCCTTAAGCTTTCCGTCTTTGAACGTCCTCACTTTATTCTGTTCGTCTTGATTATTGCCATATAAGGGCGAGAGATCAAGATACGATGAGGTGGAGGATATAGCGTCATCGCTGTGGTCCGTCTGGAACAAATCTTCTTCTTGTAAGTCCCCCGTGCAGAACTCAATACATGCACGTACCATGAATAATTATGGAGGCAATGTAAAACAAGATACTAGATATCTTGGTCGGGTGCTCTTTGAAGCCTTTGCGAGCCAAAAGACTATCGAACAGAGCCTCAGGGTCCGGAAGAACGGATGGTTGCATGGTTGATGGGCGTACAGTCCTTGCATATGGCGTTCCGGCAGCCCCGATATGAGGCCACAGGATGTTCTATAAGCGTATTAGCTGATGCTTTTATACTGAGAGGGTGACATACATTGCCTGAACCATCGGCTTTGCGGTACTTGAAATCCTGGCCAAGGTAGCTGATTACTGTCAATTATCTGATCAGCAGCATATTGTCAGTCTACTTACGAAATCGGAGGATGCTGGAGATCATTCCACAGCAAGCTAAGGAAAGCATTTGTCGCTTCCTTGCCGTTTCGAGATGTTGCAGGCAATCCAGACGTGAGCTACACTGTGTTAGAAAACTGGCCCGCACGCTCGTGTACCAAGATACAACTGACTTGAATGACTTTCTCCATAACATACTTCCTATCGTCAATGGGGCCACCAGTTGCAGCTTCCTTGATGACGTCCACTATGGTTTTGACATCTGCCAAGTCCATGTGGGTGAGGTCTTTAACAAGGCCAGTAGGCTCTGAATCTTTGACGTATGTTCCATCGCCTGTCTTTGTGGGCAATGGCCGTAAAGAGGCTGAGACAGCTTGTCTCAATTGCGATATAGACTTCTCCAGTCCATTGGCGTTCGATGACTCGTTGGCTTCAGTCATTGTTATTTAAGGAAACTAGGAGCACACAGCAATAAATTAATCTGACCATTGAAACTGGTATTAGTTTTCGAGCGACTATCGGCATTTTATATATAAACGACTATTTAAAGAAAGGCAACAGGAAACCCTATTGGATCCACGAGGAACAGGAGGAAATGCATACGAATGACAATAGGTTTAGTTTATACTCACCGATGGAAATCAAACTGCAAGGCTATCCAAAAAGAGAATCAGATATAAATATACAACAAAAGAAACCGGATTGAAAAGCAAGAATTACGAATTGCAAAAAAAAATGCAGGTTACAGAGGAAAGTGGATGGTCTGGACTGAGGAAGGACGTTTTTATATGCATATCCGCCAGAAGCGGTTTTCCCCATCACACTACTTCCCACTACTCGGTAGGTAGCCTACAAACCAGAGCGACGAGGAGGCCACTTCTCAAGCGCCAATCGGCATCGGATGAATATTGTGCACATCCCTACCCTTAAACAAGTCTTACCCCGCCGAAGCCGTACATGATAAGCCCCCCTGATTCGTATTTGAGTGTCATGACAGGTGGATTATGATTCGGCATCAGGGATTATCATATGGTTGACAGATAGTTCATGAGCTGGACACGGATGTGGCGGTTCAATAGATCAAATGCTTGTGGGTTCGGATTTGGCCGATAGAAAAGCGATGCAGCTCCAAAGTAGCGCTGTGACAGTGGGATGAGCGAATCGCGGCTGGAAAGGTTTCCCTACATCCAGTCAGGGGGTTGACAGTAGTATCCATCGATTGTGAACTAGTCGAGCCGAGTAAGGAAAGGCTGGCTGGACTCTGGACACGGCATACAGAGTACAGCCCGGACGATCAGCTGTCAGAATTAATTAGGCCCATTTGTCCGATTCGTGCAGTTGCCCCAGCTCAGGTCGGAAATGGTTCAAAATCAGATGGACTGTGATTGGGCAAAAGAAAACCAAATAAATGATCCCAATGCATAATAATCAAAATGTCTGACATTTGGGAATCTAACTCGCTAGAATGTGCGTATGGATCTCTAGATGGAGACAGGGGATTGCCATATTGTTTTGCCCACTCGCAGTACCCAGATGGCTGTCTGTCAGCCTGTTAGTTTCTGTGGAAGAATAAAACTAATTAGTATGGAACTAGTACAATTTTATGTCAATCAGGTCAAAAGAAAAAGTGTCAACTCCGTTATACTCATATTATTTGTATTTAAATATGGAGTGACAAAGGAGAGAAATGCGAGAGTCAAAATAAACTGGCTCGACATTGCAAGATCATGTGACTCCGTGCCTCGGCCGGTGTCTTTCCTTTCCTGATCGACCCTTCGTACCTAGCCTTATTCCAACGCAATTTTACCTTCCACCATTGGCTCATGGTAAGTGACTA
This sequence comes from Aspergillus sclerotialis, assembly GCA_003589665.1. Classification (NCBI taxonomy): domain Eukaryota; kingdom Fungi; phylum Ascomycota; class Eurotiomycetes; order Eurotiales; family Aspergillaceae; genus Aspergillus; species Aspergillus sclerotialis. Next base: position 10,739 of record MVGC01000137.1, on the reverse strand, counting down.
GGCCTTCCAACGTTGTATCTAAGACGTTCCAGCAACATCCAAGTCGCCTCAACCCCCCCAATTCCAAGGCAATGGCAGCGATCACATTGAATGTCGAACCAAGGGGTATGATATCCGATGCTCAATTCTGCTATACATGAGTTTCTAATCGCTTTTTACCCTGCAGGAAAACCCATTAAGGGATTGCCCAAGGAATGCAAGGTCAGCCCTGATGCTTCTGTTCAGGAAATCTACTCGTCCCTCGCTACGTCATCCGGTTACTCCGTCCACCGTCTCAGAATCACCAAGGGAAGCGACCGTAGCTTAGTTCCTAATGCAAAGGGTACTACTGTCGATGAGACCGGGCTCAAGGATAAGAGTATTATTCATGTTAAGGATCTGGGTATGTGAATAGTTATCTTAGTCAATGTTTCAATTATCTAACAACCCTTAGGTCCTCAAATAAGATGGCGCACTGTCTTTATAATCGAATATCTCGGCCCTCTCCTTATTCCCGGCCTTTTCCTGTTTCCTCTCCGGCCGTACCTCTATTACAACTTCGATAAGCCTCTTCCCGAGCCGTCCGACCTCCAGCTACTCGTCTGCGGGCTGTTGACCATTCACTTCCTGAAACGTGAGCTTGAGACCATCTTCATCCATCGCTTTAGTAATGCCACCATGCCCGCTCGCAATATCGTCAAGAACAGCGCCCACTATTGGATTTTGGCCGGCTTCAACATCGCATACTGGGTTTTCCGTCCCGATGCCGCGGCAGCAACAACAAAGCCCAACATGCTTGTCCGGAACATTGGACTGGGACTCTTTGTATTCGGAGAGTTGGCCAACTTGAACACACATCTTGTGTTGCGTGATCTACGCAAGCCCGGGACTATGGAGCGTGGTATCCCGTCTGGGTTCGGGTTCGGCCTTGTGACTTGCCCTAACTACCTCTTTGAGGTGATTGCGTGGACCGGTGTTTACCTAGTTGGCGGACTGAGCTGGAGTGTCCTGTTCTTCATTGTTGTGGGCAGTGCACAGATGATGAGCTGGGCTTCCAAGAAGGAGCGCCGTTATCGTAAGGAATTCGGTGACAAGTATAAGCGCAAGACCTTTGTCATGCTCCCGGGAATTTACTGAACTAGTCAGTTTACACCAGTTCGGAATGTGGAAAAGGTCTCTTCCATCAGGACGAAAGTCTCCATGAGGCAGAGGACAGTTGGTATGATCTTAAGGTGGATGAGTGATGGTCAAGTCACAAGCTGTGATGATCCATTTATAATGATGCAATAAATCTAGAAGGGAGTACGCTTATTACCAGACTCTCAAACTTCAGATAGAGATAATATTATATGTACAGTACAAACGAACCTTGGAACCAGCCAAGCTATATAAGTCCACGACGCCAACATCACATGAAGAATCAATTCTCATCCCATATTCTATACCGTAAACAACCCAACTTGATAGAACGAATCACGCAGCAATAACATGTTAATCACTCTTCACCTTCTTCTTCCAAAGGTTATAAAACGGCTCCATCTCCCCCTCACAGCTGCGCTTAGCATCCAAGTCACAGCCAAAGAACCTTAGAACAAGGTCACCCTCTTTGTATGTCCCATCTATGGCTGCGCCGGTCGAGTCCCTGCTATAAGCGTTCAACGTCCGTTGCGGGACGACGGCCATTCTGGCGAGAACGGTTGGATGCCATTGTACTATGTGATCCTGTATAAACAGTAAGCACTAACCAACAGATCCTAAGAGTCAAGCGATATACCAAAGCATGAACTTCCGCCTTCGCAAAATTATAAGCCCTAAACAACGGATCAAACCAGAGATCCAAAAAGAAACTTGCAAAATCACCCTGTCTAAGTACAAAGCTCCCGGGGTTCAGATCCTCCTTATCCCGAGAAATAATGAGGTCGATGTCCGACGCTTTGAGATGGGAAAAGGTCTTAACAACACTATCTGGCGGCACGACGGAGACATCCTTGAGCATGCGGGATTCGAGTTCGGATTTCTCGAGGATGTGAGAATGAAGAGATTTAGAAGGGTTCATGATTAGGGCGTGCGGGTCAAGGTGGAAGAAGTAGGTTGAGTGTGGGTGGGAAGCCATGGCGTGGCGCATACCGGTGACAATGGACCATGACCGCGGGGCGTGTTCTAGGTAGGATGTGTAGTCGGTGGTGTTGGCGATAAAATTCGTGTAGCCTGTTGTACAGAAAAACTGGGTTAGGTAGATTCCAGGTGAAAAAAAGGGGAGCACAATACCATGTCGCTTTGCATAGTCTTCACGGTTAGATACAATCTTTCGAATATAACTATCGCTCAAGGCTTCGCGATCGACGACAGTTACTATAACAACGCTACTCGTCCCAGCTGGTCCTGTAGCCGGTGAAGAAGTGGCTGATGCGAAGACGTGGGATAGGAGGAAAAGGACGGAGAGGACAGCAAAGGCAAGGAGTGCGACAGCCTTGAGCTGTTTCTTGCGCTGAAAGGAGATGCGAGGCGAATGGGCATAGGGGAGAGGAGGATTCTTCCTCGGGGGTAGGGCAAACTGCATGGCGAAAAGATTTACCGCCAGCAGTAGAAGAAACAAGAAATCATTTATAAAGGAGGAGTATAGGGCAGTGAAAACGAAGAAGAAAAGGAAGATATCCAGAAGATGCTGTCTGTCACTTGGAGGAATAAGCCGTGGATCAACCTTCCTTCCCGCCGTTCCTGAATTGTGGGAAGTGTCCACTATTGGGTTCCACTCTGGGGGTCTTGGACATTTGGTACTTAGGTTAGGTAGTGATCTATGATAACAGTAGTTCCTAGGCTTCTAGGTACATACATATGGAAGTTAGACTGTTTAATCAACATAAAATACTCTGTAATGTAATGTGATCTTTTCAAAATGGCTGTTCCGTTTTTTCTGCCTGAGGCTTATAGTTATGCCTGAGGCACCTCTAAAGCGGAGATAACTGGAGATAATTCCCCTCACCGCCTTCCTCTTTCTCTCTCTCCCTTCTATATAATTTCCTTCCCCAATCGCATCCAATTTTCCTACTTTCTTTCCCCTTCAGCGGGCCTTTTGGCCCTGCTGAATGCTCTCTGGATTAACCCCTTCTGCTCTGCCTGTTAATGGCATTTTCGTTGACTGGGTTACTTGTGATAAAGTTGAACAAACCCGGTGTCAACAAACACCTTGATTCAGTTAGAGATGGCTGACAAGAACACCTATCTCAAATACAAGAGAGACCAAAGGCTTCTTACCTATTGGATTATTCATGCCTCCAATGAGATTATTAAGACTTTACCTTCAGATGAACCAGTAACTGCAAACACTACTGGCGAAGTCTCCCTGGCAACTTTGAAATCGCTGTCGAAACTCATCGCAGACCACATCAAACCCATCCCTATCACCATTTTCCTCTTGTTTCAGTCTATTATTGAGGCTAGAAAAGAAACACATGGCTTCTTCCAGAGGATTGTCGCATCCAATCCTGATCCAGACATCCAAAAAAGCAATGATTCACACAAACACTGGATCGATGGTCTTACTGATGCATTCAATGCCTTAGGCGGGGAGTCGTGGATGTCGACGCAAAGAGTCAAACCTGGCGTGGCTGATGAAGACCAGGAGAAGGTGATTTTCTCGAACGCCTTTTCGATACTCAGCCTGGACGAAAAAGTAACAGAGGATCGTGAGGAAGACGAGGAAGACGACAGCGATGACGCTGAGCAGGCCACTGTGGTTACTAAAGCCGTACGGCTAAAGAAGCCCTCCAAGAAAGGAAAGAAAGGCAAACGAGGACAGAAGTCGAAGAAGACAAAGATTGCCGAGTCCATCCGAAGCCTGGATGTAACACCTCTGGAATGTTATCGTATTATTGGAGATGAGACTGGTACTGTGTCGGATTACATGATGGCTGTTTACTCACTTGCCAAACAATGGATACGGCTCCGCCATTACCTGCAAGGTGTTTGGCGCCAAGTAGCCTACGATGGGTTGAACAGCGCCGTTGCGGCGGCTCTGTCTAATATTGCCATTGCAATGATCAAGGACACGCAAAACCAGATTTTCGTCGACTTCCCTGAACATGATTCTTTCGATGTCGTCACCAAAACCATCACTCTTGGGGACGTCAACAACGCTCAGGGTATATTTCGTGTGCAGGTCCATAACATCAGTGTCGGTGGTCATTCTGAATTGGCTGGAAAATCTGATGTTGACGTGAAAGAAGAGTTCATGATACATTGCTATCAGGACCTGGTCGACTTCATCACGGACTTCCAAAAGACACGTAGCGGCAAACCGACCAAGTCTTTGCTCAAAGAGATTCGGGATTGGAGCCCTACTTTTGATCTCCAGCAAGCAACCGAAGAACAGCGCTTGAAATGGCGTCGATGTTACACGATAAACTGGTTATACGACTTGGTCAACGTTAATTCCTCGGTTGTCACGCAAAGAGGGCAGGACATTCCCCTCGAGAGTGTCGACTGGTCTGTAACGGGGCCCTGGAATGCTTATCGACGGTTGTTTGGAATCAATGAATTTGCTGGTGACATCACCCATCTTGCCGTGCAGAAGCCTGGGACTCGTTTTCTGCCGAAGATCCTTCCTCACCACGTCTTCCAGCTTCAGTGCATTGTGGACTCCATGGCCGTATCTCGGGGCTGGTTTATCAATTTTCTTAAGGGCCATTCCTTGTTGACGCCGGCTTCTCAATTCCGTCCTAGAAGAGATCTTGATCTTTTCATGGACCGTCAGAAGCAAAACCCAGACGCAGGATTTTGTTCCGGAATAGACGTGCTACTTCAGTGTCTTCAACACGATTCCATCCTTCATGATGATCCCGATAGGCACAAGAACACCAAATGGGTGCTGCACAAATTACAAAATGACTTCGTTGGTTGGCTTGGCGAGAGCAAATATATGCACGGTTTGCCGAACATATCACCATCTCGATTCTCAACTACGAACTGGAACGGATTGTGGGAGTATTCTCCATTTCTCTGTGGCGCTGGCTTGATGGAAGCACTTGAATTAACGTATGGTGCGGGACTTGCTCTCTGGGACCATGTTCATGAACCTATCTGTATCTTTCATCTCTACAATATGCTTGTAAAGAAGGGATATATCACAGAGCCAGGATCATTATATGCCGCATTTCAGGTGTTATTTGAAGATTCTTTTTTTGCTGGTGGTAAAGCGCCCACCTCCGACTTTCAACAGGCCTTTCAGGCTCAAATTGGTGTGTCTTCCTCTCGGCGAGAAACTTTCCGGCAACGAGCATTCAGACGGCTGGTTGCTCAAGCTCCAAGCGATTTTTACAGTATCCTGGATGGCAGTCGCAATCGTTTCTTCAAGGATAAATCCTTGCTGCAGGCGTACCGAATGGCAGGCTGGGTTCCTGACCGGATTCCCGATGAACAAGTCCCCCTTCCCTCGGCTTTGGGCTCCATACGCTTGAGCGAGGTAAAACAAGTTATTGATCCTGTCACAAAGCAAATTTCCCTGGAAGATACCGAATTAGTTAAGCATGCGCGGTCTATCGGAATGTCTGACGCGATGGTCATGCACACAATATCTGATTTGTTGTCTAAGATGATATGCAACGAAGACTCAGAATCCTTGGACAGCATCAGGGCCAAGTCCTCTAACAGGCATACGAACCGGCCACTGCCGGAAGAAGCCTCACAAACTCCCAGTCTAAACAAACACCACATTGGCGTCGAGTCATACTTAGAAGGGCTCAAGCTCGATCTTATCAATGATGTCTACGGGTTGAGCCCCCGCTCCAGTGTGAATTACATGTCGGTTCTTGCACGTTTCATGCTCCTGTTCGCACAAATCGAAAAAGAGCTGAGAAGCCTCCGGAATTCAAGCTGGGTCGAGGCCTACGAAAGGAACTCGTCGATGGCACGGGATAAAAGATTGTCATTTACAGGGATAGCTTTGGGCGGGAAAGATAAAGAGTGTCTGCAGGTAATAGCTGACGCGTTTCAGAATCGAAGAGCTGCCTTTATGGACCATGTTTATTGGAATGATTTGGAGGATCATACGACCGATAACAAGACAGGAATTCGTTATCCGCATGGGCCACCAGAGGGTTGTACAGTTGCGTGAATTTGTTACTGCAACTCAGTTGGCTTAAGAAGTGGTTGCAGAAAGCGATTTATGTACTTCACGTATTAGTCATAACTAGTTAGCACCAGAAAAGAATGAATGGAATCTATTGTAGAATGGCGAATAGCCTATATTAGGATATATGACTTCCTTTTAATCCGAAAACCTTTTAAAGCAAGCCATTTGCGAATACAAAAGAATCCGGGAAAGGAAATGGGGCTACAAAAAGAACAAAAACAATAGAGGATATAACTAACATTTAAATATGATACAAGACTAATATGGAAATTCGAGCCAACTAACAATGCAAACCCCCCATATTCTCCAATTCCACGACCCAGTGGCACTCGGTATCAACAATCATTGAAATAATATAATAATAGATGCATATTCCCGGTAGCCCTAGTGTCAGGCACAGTTCGACAGTCTCTATAATCGTCCCAACATCTAATGTACCTTCCAATTGTAAGTCGGCCTCGTCAGGCCCTTAATATTCGTCCCCTTTTCCACTTCCTCCTTGAAATTTGGCTTATTCTGTTTCATCCACTCCCCAAATGTCGGGGGCGGCGGAATACCCAATTTCTTCCGTTCCCTGCTGAACTTCTCTTGAATCTTGGGCGTCTGCATAATCTGCCACCTTAGATGCCACCCAAAAATTCCCATCTCCTTTACACGACACGGCCGGTCATCAAGAAGATAATTGTCAAGACCTCCAGCCTTGTTAATGGTGCGTAGTGCCCGCTGCGTAACTTTAATGAAGAGGTTCTTTCCCAGGGCTTCGCTGTAGATCATCTTCCGGCGGACATTCGGCTTGAATGATCGTCGGGTCTTGCCTTTGTTGCGGCCGTCGGAGATCTTGTTACCGAATTGGATCATTGCGCCACCGTATAAACCCGTGTTTGACTGTCTGTACCACTGATTCGGGCCATAGGGGTAGGGAGGACATTCCGGAGGGAGTTCGTAGAGCTTCCGTGCGGGTGTTGTGGAGGAGAAGGAGCGTTTTGAGCAGGCCAGTGAAAGGTTTCGAAAGGATGCCGACAGTGAGAATGGAAGAGACATGGCTGATCTAGGATGCAGACCTGCCATCTTGGCAATTGAAGTGATCATGGAAGATGCGTTGAAGTCGTCGGCGATGGGGGGAAGTTGAGAAGAGTTTGGGTTCACCGCCTTGGCACAAAAGAAGATCATTGATCGATCCCTTTCTCTCTTTTACCTACTCCATTCCACTCCACTCCATCTTGCTTGTATTTTAAATTAGTTACGAGTCTACGTTTCTTCCCTTCCCTTTCCTTTCCTTTATCATCTTTTTGCCCTTATCTCTAATATTTATACCTGCCAGTGGCTAAGCCACCTTCTTCATCATGGTCCAAATCAGCGAAGTGAAGGGCAATACGCGCGAGAACCGAACTGCCGCTCATACGCATATCAAGGGTCTTGGTCTACGCAACGATGGCACTGCAGAATCCTCTGGTGATGGGTTCGTTGGACAGACCTCTGCTCGTGAGGTGCGCAAGACTCCAACTAACTGACCTGCTCCTAATATGTTACTGACGATGATATCAACAGGCGTGTGGTGTCGTGGTTGATTTGATCAAGGCAAAGAAAATGGCCGGTCGCGCAGTTCTACTTGCCGGTGGCCCTGGAACAGGAAAAACAGCTCTGGCTCTCGCCGTGTCGCAGGAACTAGGAACAAAGGTCCCTTTCTGCCCAATTGTTGGGAGTGAGATTTACTCTGCTGAGGTGAAAAAAACTGAAGCACTTATGGAGAACTTCCGGCGAGCAATTGGTATGCCTTATCTCCTCCGCGGTATTTAGCGGAGCTCGGTTAACAAGTGAACGACAGGTCTACGAGTCCGTGAAACCAAGGAGGTATACGAAGGTGAAGTCACAGAGCTTACGCCAGAGGAAACCGAGAATCCGCTAGGCGGCTACGGACGGACAATTAGCCACCTTATCATTGGGCTAAAATCAGCCAAAGGAACCAAGAAGCTACGCCTAGACCCTAGTATTTATGAAGCGATTCAAAAAGAGCGAGTTACTGTTGGAGATGTTATCTACATCGAAGCAAACACCGGCGCGTGCAAGCGAGTTGGACGATCGGACGCTTATGCCACTGAATTTGATCTTGAAGCTGAAGAATACGTTCCGGTTCCGAAAGGCGAAGTCCACAAGAAGAAGGAAATTGTTCAGGACGTGACGCTACATGACTTGGATATGGCCAATGCCCGACCGCAAGGCGGACAGGATGTGATGAGCATGATGGGGCAATTGATGAAACCAAAGAAAACGGAAATCACCGATAAATTGCGACAAGAAATCAACAAGGTCGTCAACCGGTACATTGACCAAGGGGTTGCTGAGCTCGTTCCTGGTGTTCTTTTTATTGATGAGGTACGTTCCCCGAGAACTAGTTAGGTAGACTGTTCGTTCTAACATATTTAGGTCCACATGCTCGACATCGAATGCTTCACATACCTCAACAGAGCCCTTGAATCCTCAATCTCTCCAATTGTGATCCTCGCCTCTAATCGCGGCAATACCGTCATCCGCGGCACCGACGACATCGCCGCGGCTCACGGCATTCCTCCCGACCTTCTTGCCCGTCTCCTTATCATCCCTACCCACGCCTACACCCCCGACGAGATCAAGACGATTATTCGACTCCGCGCCAGGACCGAGGGTCTCAATATCACGGACGGCGCCCTTGAGAAGGTCAGCGAACACGGAAGCAAGGTCAGCATGCGATACGCTCTGCAACTATTGACACCAGCGAGCATCCTTGCGCGCGTAAATGGCCGACCGGGTGGGATTGAAGAAGCTGATGTAGTCGAATGCGAGGATCTCTTCCTCGATGCTAAGAGAAGTGCGGCAATTGTGAGCCAGGAGAGTGAGAAGTTCCTGTAAGATGTCGGTGTTCTGGGCGGAAAGGTGGGACTGGTTAAAAAGGAAGTGAATAATATGTATACCATGTTTTATGTGCAAGAATTTAGGTATCAGGCGAATGGTTTCGTTGTGTTAATGATAGTACATGCTTGATGCAATTTACAGGCAGAAATAGACCAGTGAATGCTTGATATATCGATGCCATGCTGTTAGAAATATATTTTATCACTACATCTACTTGCATGTCCAAATGTACCTGAAGGGTACATACACAGCTACTTGATTTAGGTCGTTCTAAGCATTAGGAATAGAAACATGAAGCCTAGCACCTAAAGACTTTACATATACTAAATAGTATCCATTGTTCCTTTGTTTATCCAACCTCGGCCAGAATCACGTGCATCACTAAAACGGAAGGCACATCATCACTTCTCCAGATTGCCCGACCAGCCACTTCCTTCGCTCTTCCCCTCACTTGCGTCCTTCGCTCCTTTTTGATCCCATCTGTTTATGGGCCATTTGCCTTATACCTCTCAGTGTACTGATATTACTTTAGTAAAGACTCACTGCCTAGATACAATAACCAGGCAGCAGTTTTCCGCCACGAGTCGAGATAAGGTGGAATCGCCGCTTATCAACAACATCATCACTTCTGATTTCCTGTGACCTATCTACCAAATACCAGTCATAATGTCCAACCCATTAGATACAGATGCCGGTTCCGAGCTGTTTAGCAGCTATGAGACAGAGCTGAAGCTGGTACAAGCCGATCTAAATCAGAAGCTGGATCAGATATCCGAAGTGACAGGCGAACAAAGGAAGTCTGCGATTCGACAAGCGGAGAGAGCTTTGGATGAAGCTACTGAACTCGTTAGTCTACCACCCTCCAACATACTATCCGACTCACCATCCTAACCGATTGATCTAATAGCTCGACCAAATGCGCATGGAAAAACAAAACATTCCCTCGTCAGCCCGTTCAAAAATAAATACCCGCTTCCGGAACTACACGACAGACATCGATGAGTCGAAACGCAAACTTAAGTCTCTATCGGATGACCGCAAAGCTCTTTTCGGCGACAGATACACCGACGAGCCGCATGATGAGCACCTCGAACAACGACAGCAGCTGTTGTCCGGGACTGACCGGCTTGAGCGAAGTTCAGCCAGACTCCAGGAGAGTCAGCGGATAGCCCTTGAGACGGAAGATGTAGGACGGAATACCTTGGCCGATTTGTATGCGCAGCGGGAGACAATTGAGCATGCTAGATCGGGATTGCAACAGAGCGAGGGATATGTAGATACCAGTATCAAGACTCTAAGGGGCATGGCTCGTAGGTATGCACCTTTTTCTTTCCTTTCGTTGGAGATTTTGATACGGGAGACACAAGTGCTAATTGTTATAGGATGGCTACGAATCGGATAATTACGATTGCGATCATTACGGTTTTGGTTTTGTTGATATTTGCGGTTATCTTTAGCAAGTTTCATTAGCGTGGTTGTAGGCTGGCGTTGGGTTTGTTGCTTTTGGGATGTTATTGATATCGTATATTCAGGACCTGAATGTTGTATGCTATATACATGCATCGGACTAATACGCCAACTTCAACATTTATCTAATTACATAAACACGGGGGTATCATCGCTAAATAAACGAAGCCAAACGATCCAAAAAGCAGTCAATTCAAAATCCTCATTCCTCCAAACCCAACATTAACAACGACTCCCACAAAAACCGCAAGGCCCTTCCTCCAACTCCAAACAC